>PVIJ01001166.1:198204-216848 GCA_004024925.1 Scalopus aquaticus | reverse complement strand
ACTCAAAATGGATAAAAGACCTGGATGTAAGACCAGAAACCATAAAATGTATAGAAGAAAATATAGGCAAAACTCTACATGACATACATCTCAGCAAAATCTTGAAAGACACATCCCTCAAAGCAAAGGAAGTAAAAGACAATATAAACAGATGGGATTATATCAAAATAAAAAGCTTCTGTACAGCAAAAGAGATATTGCTAAAAATTTAAAGAAGACAAGTATTTTTTTCAAAAGAACAGTTTTTGGTCTTATTGGTCATTTGGACTATCTTTTTGACTTCTGTTTCGTTTATTTTCACTCTAGTTTTTATTGTTTCCTTCTTTCTACTGACTTTTGATTTTACTTGTTCTTCTAGTTGCTTAACATGTTAGGTTAGGGCCTCCCTGGTGGTACAGCGGTTGAGAGCTGCGCTGTGGAGCTGTCGGCAGTGCGTGGTGCCAGTTCCATGCCCAGCCAGGGAGAATCCCACATGGTGTGGCAGACCTCTCCTGCCTCGCCTGCTGCTCCCCTCAGCAGTGTATTTCTGATCTGCCTGTTCTGCTCCCCGCTCTGTCTCTGGTGAACCCTCTTGCCACCCCATGTCTCTGGCCTGTACCCCAGCTTGTATGTATAAATAAATAAATCTTTAAAAAAAAACAAACATGTAAGGTTAGATTAGTTATTTTGAGATCTTCCTTGTTTCTTAATATAAGCCTGTGTTGCTATATACTTCCCTTTTTGGTAGTGCTTTTTCTGTGTTCCATAAGTTCTGTAAGGCCTGTCTTCATTTTCCTTTGTCTCTAGGTACTTTTTAATTTGTCTTTGATCCTCATTAATTCAATAGTCATCCAGTAGTATGTTGTTCAATCTCCACATCTTAGTGGATTTTCTGCCTTGCTTTCCGTGGTTGATTTCTAGTTTAATACCATTGATCACAGAAGATATTTTGTTATTTCAGTCTTCATGAATTTATTGACCCTTGTTTTGTAACCCAGCATGTGGTCTATCTGAGAGAATATTTCATGTGCACCTGAGAAGAAAGTGTACTAAGCTTTTTGTGTTTTATAGTACCCTCTGAATGTCTAGTAGACCCATGTGGTCTAATTACTCATTTAAAGCTATTGTTTCCTTATTGACTTTCTGTTTCATTGATCTGTCCATTTAAGGGGGGAGTTGAAGGCCCTTACTACTATTGTGTTTCAGCCAATGTCTGTTTTTAGTTTTGTTAAGTTGTCTGTATAGTTTGTTGCTTTTTCATTTGGTGCATATAGTTTGATGAGTGTTAGGTCTTTGTGATGTATTGATCCCTTAATCATTATATAATGTCCATTCCTTTTCTTGTTACCTTTTTTAACTGGAATTTTATTTTATCTGATGTAAATATAGTTATCCCTGCCTTTTTTGGGTCCCATTTTTGTGGGATTATTTTCCAGCCATTTACTTTGAACCTGTGTTTGTTTATCTTTGGAACTCATATGGGTCTCGTGGAGATAACAAAGTTGGATTTTGTTTGTTGGTTCATTCGGTCATTCTCTGCTTTTTGATGGTAACTTTAGTCCATTGACGTGTAGAGTGGTTGTTGATATAGGGTATTTGCTACTGCCACTTTGTCTTTAGTTTCCCTTTATATCTTGTCTAATTTCAAGCTTTCCATTCTATTATGATTCTCTATCACTTAATCTGAGATTTGCAAATTTCCAAGTTATTAATCCCACTAATATTCTATACTTTATTCCCATCTTTTTGTTCTTATTTCTGTCCTTACTAGTACTAGTTTGTACTTTCTGGTCCTTATTTAAACTTTTTTGACTTTGTTCTTCTCTGCCTTTTTCATTGTCACCTGATAAAACTCCATACTTAGTTAAATATGCTTTATTTTTCCATCCTATTTCTGCACCAGGGCAGTCAAACATCAAAATTAAAACATAAACAAACCAATTAGTCTCAGCAGAAATTCATAATCACAAATCTCAAATGGGTCTTCAACATAGTCCTAAATTCCTATTACACTTTCCAGAATGAATACTTTGAAACTCCCACATAAAATCCTAGCCTTTTGTTGTATACTTGAGACCTTGTATTGTATTTCATTGAGAAATTGAAGAAATTGGAGAGTTCTCAACTCCTAATTGCCTATCAATTAACTTGCATACACACCCACACTGCATTCTCCTATTACTGAGCAGGAGGGGCTTTGCTTTGGTCACAAGCCAGTGCCTCTACTTGTGTTCTGTATCCTTATATTCTGAGACTGTTCCTCAAATTTCCCCTCCCACATGTGTGCTCTTATTCTCTTGCTTTTTCAGCTTCTACTTCTACTTGTACTACAGGTGATACAGATAAGCATCAGGTCACATATTGGGGAGTTAATCTTCATGCCCTTTCTCTGTTATTCCTCTTCTAACTCTCCTTGTAAATAAACTTTGTTTAAATTTCTCTCTGCATGTCTGCCATTGCCTCTGCTTATGTTCTCTATTTCAGTCTTAGACTTTGTTCCTGAAATTTGCCTTCAGAGAAATTTCAGTCACAAATATAATTACCAGCTTGACTTCAATTTGACATCTGCTAGTAGTCTAAAATCTCACATAATCAAAGGGAATTATTTATTTATATCAACTAACACCATAAATGTTCTTTTCTCCAACTTTCTCTATCCTGATAAATGATACCACTATTCACCCGTTTATCAGTCAAAAATCTAGAAGACATTCTTGATTCTGCTCTTTTCCTTTATTCAATATAGTAGAATTCTGATGATGTACGATCGAAATACATTCCAAATCATTTCATTTTCTTCTGTTTCCTGTTCTGTTATACATCATTTCTGATTTAGGGTTTTGCAGTTACATTCCCAAGTCCCAAGTTTTTATAAAATTTGTGTAATTATAATCTATTCTTCAATAGATTGATGAACATTTTCAAAATGTTAATCAGTTGAGTCATAAGCACCTTCAATAGCTTCTGTTACATTCATAAAAACTCCTGAATCTCACTGGTCATTTCTAGATGAACTTGGTGCCATCTCCTCTCTATCATAACTCATGTAACTCTCCTTATCACTCTTTTGGTCACACTAGCATCCTTTCTGTTCCTTAAATACATCAGTGTAATCCTTACCTTTGGAACGTCTAGCTCATCCCTACCTTTGGATTTTTGTTTTTAATTCATTTCCTTTACTTAAAATAGACTTCATTCTGATTTGGCATGGCTGGTTTTTTTCTTGTGATTCAGGGACCAATTTAAGGCAAACTTTCCAGAGATAACTTTTTCTAGCACCTATTCTAAATTTGTCACTCTTTTAAGCATTTGTTTACTTCTGTATCCCTGATCAGAATATATGATTCAAGATAATAAGGACTAGTATTCTTTGGTAATATATCCCAAGGTCATAGAACTATGCCAATACTAAATACGTAAATAATAAATAAATAAATATTGAATACTTGAGTGGAAATATCAAGCTTATGAAATTTATGTATGTCTTCAGAATCATAGTTTATTTAAAATGAGACTATGAGCAAAGAAAATATATGTTTGACTATTATTTTCATGTCTATTATAAAACAACATGACTATTATTTTCAATCCCATTAATCATATTACTTGAGAGTCAGACTAGAATCAGAATGATTACTTGTTAATCTGAAGTGCAAAGTCATCATAGGGAATAGGCTACTTATGATATTTCTACTTTCAAGTCATAATCTACTAGTGAATGTCACTGACAGACTAAGTGAAAATTGTAAGAATACTTCATGAGCAAGTAATAAAGGTGAATTAGGGAAATCAATTAATGTCATCAAAACAAAATATAATATTATTAATATTTTATAATTAAAGTGATCTTGCCAGTGTCAACAAAGTGCTGCTTGCGTTTTCACACATTCTACATTTAGTAATATGTTGTCAAACTGAGTTAAATGTATATAGTCTATACTCTTGCTAATACTGGGTTCGTAAATAAATGAATAAGCAAAACATACATGCTTTATTTTAAAGTTTGCTTAGGTTTGTATAATTACATTGAATAACTCTTATGTTGATATGCAAATATCAGTTCAGATGTTTTACTCACTTCAATTAAATTTTTTTAATTTTTAGAAGTTCTTTGTATGTTCTGGATATAAATTTTGTCAGACTATGAGTTGATGGACTTTCCTGTTTGCCTCTTAATAGTGTTTTTTTTATACCACAAGTTCTTATTTAATAAATTGCAAATAAAAAAGTCTTCAGTTTTTCTGTGTTTAAGAATTTTAATTCTTAAGTTATAGCATTATAGCACATATTTTCTAAGTTCATCGTCTGATTTTTATCATCCATTTGGTAGCTTCTTTCCAGGTCCCATTTTTTTCAGATGGATGCTCTATCTATCTCAAGCTATTGTGAGTGTCAGCTGCTAATGGCTTAGATTCACTGGGGATATTAGTCTTCTCTGAAGCCCCTCCATTGGCAGTAACTGGCTGATACAGGTGTATAAGTTGCCAAGCTCCTTTTCTCAAGGGAGGCACTAGGGTCATACAGTTTTTGCTTCAGAGACATAAACTGAGGATCAAGACTTTATCTAAAATAAAATATCTTATTTTTTCCCTGAATAACATGCTATCAAGATATCCTGCAGTAAATCACTATTAGTCTCTGCTTTCAGAGGTCTGTTGGAGACACATGTCAAGTTAAATTTTTGTGTACAGTGTTAGTTAGGGGTATTTGAATGTTTATGTCCCCTCCTCAAACTCTTATGTTGAAATCCTGTCATTGTGATGATATCTGGCAGTGGCACTTTTGAAGGTTATTAGGGAATAAAGGTGGAGCTCTCAAAATATGATTGGTGCCCTTAAAAAATACCCCAGAGAGTCCTTTCACACTCCTCCCACCATGTGGGGATAAAATTAGAAATTGCAGTCTGCAATCAGGAAGCTGACTCTCACCCAAACCCAACCATGCTGTCAGCCTGATCTCAAACTTCTAGCATGTAGTAAATAAATTTCTGTTATTTATAAGCTACCCAATCTGTAGTATTCTGTTTTAGCAGCCTGAACTGACAGCAGAATCATAGTAGTGTTTCCTTTGTTTCTCTATGGATGTCCACTTGTAATAGTTTGGCATCATTAGTTAAAAGATTATCCTTTCCCACTGAATTGCCGTGGAACTTTTGTCATAAACTATTTAAGAATCTGTTTTGAGAACTGATCTGTTTTACAAGTCCCTTTATCCTTATGCCATATTCCTTCTTGATTACTATTGCATTACCATAAGTTTGATAACAGATAGTGTAAATCTTTTAAGTTTGTTCACCTTCTTCAAAATTGACTTAGCTATTTCAGACATGTCCACATCATTTTAGAACCAGCTTCTTAATTTCTCAGAAAAAAAATCCATTGAGGTTTGTAGGGGGCAGAGTGGTAACCTCAAAAATGTGTCCACATCCAAATCCTTAGACCTTGTAAATGTTAACTTATTTGGAGAAAGAGATCTTTGTGGATGTGATTAAGTTACAGATCCTAAGATGAGAGCAACCTGGTGTATGCCAGTGGACCCTAAATCCAATGACATGTTGTTTTAAGAGAGACAGAGAAATTAAAGACACAGAAAAGGCTATGTGAAGACAGGCAGAGATTGGAGTGATGCCACAAGTCAAGGAATGCCAAGAAATGCTGACAGTCACCAGAAGCTAGAAAAGGCAGGAAACAGATTGTCCCCAGAGCCTCTGGAGGGAGGGTGACCATATTGACAGCTTGATTTCAGAATTCTGGCCTGTAGAACTGTGAAAAAAAATAAGTTTCTGTTTTTTTTTAAGCCACCCAGTTGTTGTAATTTTTTTTATAGGAGCCACAGAAACTAATACAAGATTTCACCTAGTATTTTTTTTCCATAGATCAATTCAGTAAGACTTAACATTTCAATAATTTTAAGTTTTTCTGGTCCATAAGCATAATATATCTATCTGTCTGTTTAGTTATTTGTACATTTCTCTCAGCAATGTCTTGTAGTTTTTAGTCAAGAGGTATCTGTTTGTGTATATTCCTGTTGCTCTCTGATTTCACTGCCATTTCCTTCTTACTCTCTTTGTTGTTTATTGCCTTGTTTCTTGAAATGGCTGCTTAGTAATTTGTCTTCTTTTTTTTTCTCTATAGATCTTCCTTGACTTATAATGGGACTCCGTCCTGATAAACCCATTGTTAATTGAAAATATCCTAAATTGAAAATGCCAACTGAGAGCTGTGCTGCCACTGCTTAGCATCAGAAGGATCGTGCTACGTGGCCACTGAGTACGTGTTGCGCTCATACCGTTGTGAAGTTGAAAAACGGTAAGGCAAACCATGGTAAAACCAGCGTTGTTTTGTTTACATTTTTACATTTGTTTCTTCAAATTTTCTTCGAGGTGCTATTTAAGTAATTCTACATTATGACCTATATGTTTCATTATTCTGGTTAAATATTTTTCAGTTTCCATTTTGTTGTATTCTTTACTCATTGCTAATTAGAAATGTGTTGCTTTATTTCCAACTATGTGGGGATTCTCTAGTTATAGTTGATTTCTAATTTAGTTTCTGTTGTCAGAATATACAGTCTTTTCAAATTTGTTATTTTAGTGTTCTGACACTAACTTGATCTCTTATTTTAAAAGTTTCATAAAATTATATCTGCTCTTCAGTTGTGTGCAGGCCTTTATAAAATATCAATTAAATCCACCGATTAGCTTAGATAGTCTACATTCTTATTTTATCTCTTCTATTAGATTTTTAAAAATACATTTTTAGTATTACTTTTATGGCTACCATAAAGTTAAAATATGTATCCTTAACTTAATAGAGTCTTCCTTAAATTAGCATGTTTACCATTTTTTGAATGTTGTAAAAAGTATGAATGTTTATTTCATTTTATAACATGTCTCCCCCCCCCACACACACACTTTTTGGTATTGTTGATATATATTGTCTTTCTTTTTATGTTATAAACCCACAAGGCATAATTATTACTCTTGCTTTAAAAGTCACCATTATTTATTTGTATTTCTCCACAAGTTTAACATTTCTGATGTTCCTGTTTCCTGCAACATTATGCTTCCATTTACTCTCATGTTTTTTTAGCTAAAGGAGCTTCATTAGTAATTATTTTTGGTCTAGTCAACTGACACACATTTTTCAGCTCTCTCTTTAAGGGTAGTATTTGAAAATAAGTTTCTATCATCTCATTTATTTGAAGGATGTATAGTGAAAGATTAAAATAATAAACTGGCAGGTTTTTCCCCTTTAGGCAGAGGTAATTCCTTCCCATTGGCAGTTTTAATTCCATTGTCTTCTAGGTTCTGTTGTTTACCTTTAAAAGTCAGTAATGGGATTCATCACATTTTGAGAAAGAGTGGTATCATTTATCTCTGTCTGCTTGTAAGATTGTCTTTGTCTTTAATTTTCAGCATTTGAATTTTGATGTGCCTATTTTTTTTTGTTCTTTTGAATTATTCTTGGGGTTTTCTGAATTTCTTGAATCTGTGTTTTCATTACCTTGGGGCAATTCTTAGCCTTAATTTCCTCAAACAGTATTTTTTCTCCATTCTCTTTCTCTATTCCTCATTTTGGATATTTCCTATTTACCTATCTTCTTGTGTTTTTATTTTAGGAAGGACATTACTATTAAAAAATCCTAGAAACTTCAGATTTTAATTCCTTATCCCCATATCCCTCTTCCAAGTTATTGTTACACATTAATAATTAAGCTGCCCCGATTCTGAGCTGCAGTTTTAGTAAGAATTAGTCACCCTATGGCTTGTCTCTATACCTCAGGTTTCACTATGAATTTGAATAGTGCAGTGCTTATTGCTGCAGGTCCCCCTCTCTCTCTGTGAAAGATTATGGGAAATTAAGTTATGTCCTACAGAAATCTGAATATACTCCATTTGTACCTTTAATCTCAAATCTCAAATTCCTTATGTGCATTTATTGTAGACTGTAAGGATTTGAATGAGCTAATGTATGCGAAATATTTAGTACAGTGTTTGACATATTGGTAAATTCATAGGAAATGTGAATTGCATTATGGTTGATTGTGTGAATTGTTCCTTCAATTATGTATGATTTTAGTGACTATCCTTTTGGAGTGATTAGCGAGCTATAATTTGCTTGCAGATACACATATAGGTGTAATTCTGCGGACTATATGGATGATTGTGCAACACATGTTAAAGCTGAACTTGATGGCTAAAGCTAATCTTAGGCTGTAACTGAGTATTTTGAAAAGATGGCTGCAGCTTTCTCATTTTATGTACTTTTCCTCCAGTGTGACTTTGACTTCCCTCCCATTGAGGAAACTTTGGTGACTTATTTCAATCAGTAAATTATGGCAGAAGTAATTCACTGTGGTTTCTGAGGCTAAATCCTTTAGCCCTTCAGGCACATATGAGTGATTTGCCTGCCCTAATATTGCCATAGTAAGTGAAAATCAAACTAGTACACATGAATAGACTTGTTGAGAAATTCTGAGACTATCAAGAGAGAAAAATGTTTGCCCAACCCCAGATGCTTTAGGTGCCCACTGTCTTGCTCTAATTCTAGCTACTGACTGATAAGCCTCATGAGACACCCTGAACCAAAACCAATTCCTGATCCCTTCCTCAATTCCTGATCCCATAGAAACTCTAAGACATAATAAAATAAGCAAACTTGTCTTAGGTCACTGTGTTATGGAATGTTTTATTATGCACCAATAGATAACCTGAATGAAGTTCTCTAAGCTGCACTTTTTGCTGTATACTTTACTTTGGGAGCTTTCATTCTCCCTTTTGAAATAGTTCTCCCCTCCTAACAGAGGGACAATACATTGTCCACATTGTGGTCATAAACCCCTATATACCCCCTTCGCCTAGATCATACTAGACTTCCTCATGTGCAGTAAAATGAATCTGTCTCTCTGCACCGTGCATGATAATTGGCTAACTAATCTAGCAAATGAATTTACCCTATGGACTTTATGGTTATTGATATCTTAGCATATTTCCCTTTCTAGAGAGGCATGTTAACAGCTGTTAAAATCTTCTGAACTGTTACTTAAAATAGGTTAATGTTTGGATTTTTGATTGTGTGAAGTTCTTTTTAAGGAAAATATTTTTGAGAGTTGAAAGAAGAGGTGTGGAATGTTGCAAGTTGTGCAGTGCCTGAAAAAAATCACACAATTTTCTCTGCCTGTGGCCCATTAGATCTTTTATCCCTGGGCAGTTAAAATAGATAGCATGATGACCACTCATTTTGCTGCTGGTTCTTCATCTGAAAACATAATGTTCTAAATGTTTATTAGACATTCTGAGTTCCTTTTATTTTTTCATTATTTTATTAAAACTGACCTAATAACTTTAAGTTGTGATTGTCTTTTCATGGGCTTCCATGTGATGATATTCAAATCAACTCTTTAAACGTAACTATGCTAATACTATACATGCCATAGCATATATACATGAATGCTAATACTAATGTTAATCTGATTACTGAAACTAATTGACCTAAAATTCTACTTTGTGAATGTCCTTTAAAACTACTGAACAAATAGTATCTAACTCAGAAGTGTTTTTCTCCTTCTAATTGAGCCCATAGCATATACATACACTTCTCATATTTCTTATGATTATTTTTGTGACAGATCTAGTTGCTTCATCTAGACCTGACCTGCAAACGATGTCTACAAAATGTTAATAAAATTTTTCCTTTTTGTCCTAGGCTGGAATCTAACATAGATGTACTTTTCAAAAGAGACATATACAAGTCAAGTAATTTGCATGACGCAAATATTTGATCAGTTATGCCAAGATGGTATTCCAATAGGCCCCATGGACAATCCAAGGAGTTATTCTTAGGATTTCCAAAAGAGATGTTATGCATTTTCCTGCCTGTTCTTCTAAACTCTTTTGCTCTAGAGCCAAAAGGGAAATGCTGAACTAGGAATCAACATACCACCTATTCCTAAAATTCTTTCTCTTGGCTTATTATTTGATAGCTATTTTTTTTAGAGCGATCCAAGGAAACGTTCTCTGGATTTCTGCTTGCCCCCACTCAACCCTTCTCTCTGTCCATTGGCTTGTTTCTTGGTTTTCAAATATATTTCTATCTTTCTCCTTTAAGAAGAAATGAAATATCAACATATACACACAGTGTAAATACTTTGCTTATACTTCAGACTATACTTGTTGTTCTTTCTTTTGTTTTAATATTAGTCTTCTACCCATGACATTTTTAAATTAAACTTTGATTTCTCTATTAATTTCTCATGGTGTTCACACTATCACAAATTCCTCTTTTTGCCTTCCAGTATCCCTTCAGCCTATCTTTCCCCTTTCTATGTTTATACTGTCCTTGCCTATACCCAGCATATAAATATAAGAACAGATGTGCATTTTACAGAAAGGGGAGAGATCATGACTACATTGACTGCTTTCTATGTTGTGTCAACCGTATTTACAAACAACTCTGAAGGACTAGGACCTGCGTTAGTTCATTGAGTTGTGAGCTCCTTTGGTGTTGTTAACTGGACCGTGTGATGGGCAAATATGACAGCCTGGCCTTCCATATCAACACTTTTGTTAGAGACTAGCACATCGTGAATGAAGTTTTATTCTTTAGGGAGCTTTAACTAAAACTATAGTTCAGTTCAGGCAAAAGGAGATAATAATGAATTTCATTTAATAATGTATCCAGATTTTGAAAATGAAAAGAAGTAATAAAACCAGAAAGCTAGACTTTTAAATTTTTATCTTATTCTTGTAAATATTTGCAATGTTGTTATGTATGAAGGTGCATATAGGTAGTAAGATGTAAATTATTCAGTCATTTTTAGTATCATTTAAAATGTTTATTTCCTCAATACAATTTTGCTCAGTGATATTATGAATAATTTTATTTACTGAAAATTAAAGTTATTATAAGAGGAATTTCATTAGAGAGACAAAAAGTTCTTGAATTCACATATATTAAATATATCTCAAAGGCCACAAAATAAATTCTGTGGCATAAAATTCTCAAATTTCAAAACAGGGGTGCAAGCATCTTATGCTGAAATGTTCATTTTATAATTAGTTATGCATAATTTTTATTTTTAACATATACAAGAACTTTCCTTCAAATTATGTGGCCTGACACCAGGCTCTCTTAAACATACATAAGTCAAATTACTACAAATATGGGGGGATTTTATTTAGCCAGTCACTGGTCTGTCAGATTTTGCCATAAAGTCCGTCCAAGACATAGCTAACAAGGGAATTTTTCGCTTGTAAATAATGGGCCAAATACCACCCCCCACCCAGGGGCCTCTTTCATTATGTTTCTTCTTGAGGCTGTTCATTCTGTTTTCTTTTCTCCATGGTTGGATTTGTTGGCATATAAAATAGTAGAGTTTCAAACATTCTTTGTGATGGGTAATCCTATTAGTTTGGAAAAATGATTTTCCTGAAATTTGGAGAACAGGATAATTTACTTCATGCCACTTTTCACATATGCCAATATTTGATCACAATACACTTTTAAGTTGCAGGAAAACAAACAGACAAACAAAAAAGCGAGGAAGGCTCTGGTCTTTTTTTTTTTTTTTTTAACATGTCCCTTTATTCTAACTGGGAACCCTAATTAGTCCAGATTGTATTAAAATGCTTTGTTTTTGCTGCTTTTGTGAGAGAAGAGCTAGAACATGATGCCTCTCTTAGTAGGTCACAGAGTGAAGAGGCCTGACCCAGGGAATCAAATGTCTGACCTGGCCTGACCCTAACCTCTACTTAAAATCAAGTCTTTACTTTTATTTAAAAACAGAGGTATACTTTCCATGTATCTTTTTTTCTCCACGTCCCAGCTGCTAAGCAGCACCCATGGCTATTCATTTGAGAGCTCAGGGTGGGAAAGTACATTTTCCAACCTTCTCAGTTTGGGGAGTGGGGCCTGGGTTTGATTTACTCATGTTTACTTAGAACAAACTCCACTATGATGTCTATGAATTCCATATTAGAGGAGAGCAACCCCCAAAAATCCAGAATTAGATTAATTGTGGACTTTCCCTCCACTGCACATGAAACTTAAACATTTATTTTAAAGAAATCCTTATATTGAATTAAAAATTATTCCTGATTATGCCTCAGCAGAAAGATGAGGCAGAACATTTGGAAGACATATTTAAAGTTACAGTTGGGGAACATGTAAAACGATGTCAGTTTTCTGTTGGGAATTTAGGCGGCTGGATGAGCTCCTCTAATGATAATACTATTAATCACTTTATGGTTTTGTGCTCTTACTTCTGAGGCAGATGATCAATACCCTTAATTTTAGCCTTGTTTTTATTGTTCAGCCCCGTGATTCTTTTTTCTCTGTTTGTATGGTTGTTACAGTAAATTTAATTTATGACTGTGCAGGGCGATGCATCGTCCAGGTCACATCCTGCAATCTTTCATGTGGAGAATTCCCATGGAGTCATTCTGTGAGATTTGACGGCATACTCTTTTACTTTTAGTTTAAACATCTTTACTTTTTTTTTTGAGGGGGGGGGCGGGTCCGTGGGAAGTTAGCTAATTCACTGAGTTCCAAATTACAATGTACGGAGCTTTTATTTACTTATTGAGGCATGCAGCATAACTGAAGCCTTGAAGAGTAAGCTCAGAGACTCTGTCTTACCCTCAATTTAACCACTTACACCTTTTAAAATAAAAGCTCTTTATCGTCTTCTCACACTTTTAATTTTCCCACTCTCTTTCTCTAGTTCTCCAGGCTAGTTTAAGAACAAGGATAAGTTTTTGTTGCTGTCAAATCTCACAGGTTGTGATATTTTCTGCATGAGCCAAACGTCAATCTTAGTGGCAGCAGTTTTAATATTTTTGAGCAGCACACATTGTTGTTGTATTGATGTTTTCAAATTCAAGTGTAGAAAACAGTCATAGTAAAATTGTTTATGGAGCAAACATACCTCTTCAACCTATGGTACTTTTCCTATGTTGATTTTATTCCTTACCAAAACAAACAAGGAAGTAAATAAGCCCCCACTAAAATATCCTGGAAAATGAAATGAGTTACGACAAATACCTCAGAATGGGGATTGTCTTTATTGTTTAGCTGTGTGAGGTCAAGTGACCTAAATCTATATTCAAATACAAATTGAGTTTAGGTGCACATTCTTTGAGTTAAAGTTATTGAAACACTTCAAAATTGAGGGAGTTCTCCAATTTGTGAAGTACATAAGCTCTGACCCATGCCAGGGCAATTTAAAATTTTTCAAGCTCTTCAGATTTTCCGAAGTGCTTCAATTGGGTAGATATCTGGGTTCCAGGAATGTATAATGCATAGAAATTTGAAGCTGCTGAAAATGCTCTTAAAAAAAAAAAAGCTCTTTACTTACTTGTGTTCAGACATCTCGGCATGTGCAGACACTGAGGAATAGACTGATGTAAAATTGTTTGAGTGCTTCAATTTGTAAGTGATTCCAAGAGCCGCCTCGATCACTCAGCACGTGTTCAAATTATTAGAAAGGAGCCATTCAAAAAATGGGAGGGAAAGATGAAACCAAATCTTCACTGAGGGGAAAAAAAGTAATAAATAGTCCAGGAATTCAAGCATTTCTCAGAAATACATTGCAAATATTGGGAGAGATGAGCTGGAATATATGGAAGACATTATCAAAGAAGAATGTTTAATTAAGCTTCCTGTCAAAGCCTCCCTGTTGCTAACTTCACACTATGTTGTTGGTGAGCTATTCTTAGGCACCCTCATTGACTTACTCTCCCAAGAATGGTTCCTATCTTCTCTTGTTTTGGGCCCTTTTTCTCTTTCTGGTAGCTCAGTGATTAAAATGCATTTCATCTTGCATGCCAAGTCACTTTACTTATTGGTCTATGCCTGGAGTGCTGTGCTAAGATGATTCAAAGACCATGTTAGGCCTCAGCACTGAAAGGGGGTCGTAATTGATGCTGTCAGAGTAGATGGAGGGATATTTGCCATCATGCAGGTATTTCCTGTTCTTGTCCTATATGTGTCTTCTGCTTCTTCAAGCTTCTGTTCAGGTACTCCCTTATGCATTTATTTAAATGCATTTATTTAAATTTTCTCAGATATTATAGCCTTTAATATTTGTCAACACCCATCATTTTACAACTATAAATTTAGTTTTTAAAAGAATGATGAAAACTTAAAAATATATTTATGCCCTGTGTAATATAGGACAACAGTGTTCATTTACTTCAATTTCTGTTTCAGGGAAGTGTCATCTTAATAGAAAATCATAGAGAATTTTCACATGGATCAATAACATTTATCTTCTTGGTATCATTCCTCTTAATTGAATGACTTGAGAAGGGCCCTTCACTTCACTGGATCCCATTGGGTTTATTTGTTAAGTGAAGGGTTGAATCAATGACCACATTATGTATTTTCCTATTTTAAGATGTGAACCTCTAGCAACTGAAGATGTGATAGTGAGGGTTTTCTCTTTAAATAGAGAAATGTCATATAAAAGCAGCATAAGAAATGGTAACATCTCTATCTTAGGAAAACCTCTCAATTAAATGTTGAAATTTCTGAACCACTGTCCCCAACAGTGGCAGGTGACCAGCCAGTTATTTACTGTGATTTCAGAGTCTTAGCAGAAGTTTTAGTTCCCTTTATTATTGGTCCATGTTCACCAACTGGGGCTGGTACTTTAAGCTAGAGGAAAAGTTTTGCTTCCTACATTAAAAGAAGGGCATGCAGAATAATGGAAAGGGCAGATGTTTGAGAGGCAGACAGACTAGAATTTCAACACTGTGTTTCATTAATTTTATAACTTTCAATTCTCTGAGCCCCATCTCCTTCATTTGTAAAATAGTTATAACAACTATCTCATATATTTCTGGTGAGGAATATATTTGACAATGGGCACAGAGTAGGTCAGGAACTTAGTAGATGTTCATTAACTGTTACTTTCTTTCCCCTTTTTTTGATGAAAATATTTTTTTTTATCCTAGATGATGAAACTTTAGTCAGTGATCCAGAAACAGCGTTAGATTGGAGAGTGTTTAAATGATGGACAATGGAGATCATTCAACATTGAGGCAGTAAAGAGAGTTTGTAAATTCTCTGAACAAGGGAGAGACACATTTACAGACATCTAAAAGAAAGTTGAAGGAAGACTATGCAGACCTAGTCCATGGCAAAGAGGACACACAGTGTCCAAAATGCCAATGAAAGGTCTAGTGTGGGTTGTGACTGTAAAACAGAGTAGAACAGGCAAGCAAGGAAAAGCATTTGAAGCCAATTACCAGGACTTTATACATGATTAAGTGGGGGAAGAAAAATAATGCTAATTACCAGGTTTTTAATTTTCTAGTAACTAAACCTCAAACCGCAGACAAATTGTTTACCACAAATCTCAGATAAAATATATAGCTTCAGGAGGAGAGACTATAAAAATGATAGAGTTTAATATAATTTCTTATTTTACATTTAATTTGTTAATTCTAAATATATAATTATTTCTATTTTTCATTCATAATAAATGATATGTACGATTTTTCTAAATAAGATGTGTGCAAAATATAGGACAAGCATAGTCTCTGACTGCAGGAATTGGATATAAACCTAAAGGAAACTAGAAAGATAAAAAGATGTACCTACATTCTGAAAACCACGGAGAACTGAAAGGCTACTCGCGCTCAGGGTCTGGACATAGTATGCTGTTGCTCAGGGATATTGAATATCTACTTCGTCAACTCAATACAGACGTCAACTTCCCAGAGTTTCTGTAAACCTTGGGGCCTGACCTCAAGGTATAAATCAGTGGTTCCCAGACTTTGAGATTTCACGGTCCACACAATTAAAAAAAAATATTCAACAGAAAGTGCAAAGAATTATTTTGTCAAGTACAAACTTTTAAAAACAAGAAATAAAAGAAAAAAATGTCACCATGTTTTATTACCAATATTTATTTGAAGTAGAATAAATTAATGTCCCCAAAGAGAAACAATAGTCATCATCTTAAAATTTAAGACCGTCTTTTAATTTTAATATATTTAGCTTTATGAAAATCTCACTACTCTTCATTATGGCTGATTGAAAGTTTCTTATAAACTACTTAGATCCAAAAATGGTTAGTTGGGACCATTGATATTATTAATGTCACTTATGCCGACACTTAAAAGAAGAACAATGTTTTGGCATTAGAAGTTGCAGCTTTTCTTTGTGTCTTGAATTATCTTATTGCCTTACACATATAGTAGGTGCTCTTAAATACTTGTTTCATAGATAAATGAATCAAACAATCACTGAAAACTTGAAGAGAGCACTAAAGTTTTTGGAAGACTCTCATCTTAGCGGACATGGAGCAAGAGAGGCTGCTAAAAACATTGCTGATTGCATCTGAGAGTTTAGGTAATCAGACCTCAAATAGATTGAGATGAAAAGAAGGCTCCAGTCAGACACAGTTATAGTAGGAGGGAAGATTTTTATACTTTGGATGCCCATAGCAGGAACTTGATCTTCCCAGAACTAGAAAGATAGATTGAAGATGTGAAATCGCACAATCCTCAGTACTGAAGTCATTCTTCATAGTGATTCAGAAAATTAAAACAGTAATTAAGAAAACTAAAACATTTTAAATGAACAAAAATAATAATTTAAAAAACATAAAATGGATTGAAGACTAGTATATATGACCTGAAGCCATAAAATACATAGACAATATAAGTGATATAATCCATGACATCAGTACTGGAGAAGTCTTGGGCACTTGACCCCAACAATAGGGGACATGAAAACCAAAAATAAACAATTATGACTACATCAAATAAAAAAGCTCCCATATGGTGAAGGAAACCATCAGCAGATTAAAAAGAGCCTGCAAAATCAAGAAGACAGTTCTACATCATGCATACAATAAGGGGTTATTATCCAACATATGTAAAGAACTCCTGCAATTTTACAACAAAAAAGCTACTTAGTTAAAAATTGGGCAGAAAATCCAAATAGACACTTTTCCAAACAGAATATACAGATGCTAATAGACATTTGAAAAAAAATCATTTTCACATTTCATTAGGAAAATGTGAGAACCACAATGAGAGCTCACATTTATGAGAATAGCTTGCATCAAAAAGATAAGTAGAAAGAACCAGCAAGGATGTGAGAAAAAGGAACCCTCATATAATGTCAATGATTGCAACCATTTTGGAAAGTGGTATGGACCTTCCTTAAAATACTAAAAATAGAACTACTGTATGACTCAGCAATCCCATTTCTGGGCAACTGTCTGAAGAATATGAAGTTTTTAACTGGAAGAATTAAATGCACTACAGTGTTTATTGCTGCATTATTACAATAGCTAAGATATGGATAACCGTCCAGTGATAGATGATTGGATAAAGAAGATGTGATACATATACACAGTGGGATACTATTGAGCTGAAAGGAAAGATGAAATTTTGCCATTCATAGTAAAATGGAAGGAACTGGAGGGGATTATGCAAAAGAATAGAAACAAATATTGGATGATTTCACCTGTTTGTGCATTATTAGGTAATGGACATAAGTGGGCGAATGGACAAAAAAATAAAATAGTGGTCACTGACAAACTGAGGGCAACAGAGGTGAAGAGAGTGGAGGATGGGTGGAGAGGGTATAATGGACTGTGGTGGGTGTTTTGTTGTTTTAAAAATAAAATATTTGGGGGAGAAAGTGATGTTTTCATACTGATATATATTTTTCCAGTTTAAAATTCCCCCCTTACATTATCATTAGCATCCACTTCACTGATGATTGTAGCCACTCTTTTTCAATATAATATTGTGCTTTTACCACACATTTTAAGTCTAGTGTAATTGATATTTTCCCAAATGGTAGATATATTCCAAATCATACTTTCAGGTTTGAATGAAGAAATTTTTCATTATATAATTTTAATCATAGATCCTGCCCTATTTTCCCATTATGGGACCATACTATGTGAGATCAGCTATAAGTGTTATGCATCTAATTTTTCTGTGAAAAATATTTTTTGTACAAAAAGTGGCAGTTTGATAAATTATTAAATAATTTATGGTAAGCTTGTCTGGGAATGAGATGTTTCAGAAAATGGAAATGGCATGGGACTTTGTCGACATGGAAGAAGTGTAATCTCTATCACCCCCCTCTACCTTTCTCTACAAAGAATTTATCTGGGAAATCTTTGTAGGAAAGTAGGAAGAGTAGCTGCAAAGGCATGAGCTATCTGTGATTGGTATGGATCTTCGGAAAATAAATAAACATTGAGTCCAGAGCTTCATTTTGCGGCAGAATGGCCTGAAGAGACTTTGTAATGCCATTCTATGCTTGTTCTTTCCTAAACTGGCAAGGCTTTGGGGTGATTTCAAAAGTGAAACCACTAAGGACATTTGACATGGATTTGAAGAGGCATAAAAGAGATGATGGATCAGTTCTTACAAAACAGATGAGATTTCCCTTTTTTATATCAAAGTGACCATTTTAAGGAGGGCCAGAAAAATCATTTTCCCCTTATATACTGCAGTGATTCTTTATAAGTAGGTTGTAAAGAGCACTCACTTTCTTTTTTTTTTTTTGTATAAATATATTTTTTGTTGTTATTTATATCTTTTACATTTTGTATTCCTCTTGGGTAACCCACCACCAACTCACCATGATCCATCCATCTCCGTGGTCCCTTGTGTCCTTTTCTACTCCATT
>PVIJ01001166.1:13944-198104 GCA_004024925.1 Scalopus aquaticus | reverse complement strand
TTGCTTCCATACCTTTGCTCTAGTGAACAGCGCCGCAGTGAACAGATGGGTGCATGTATCCTTTTGGATTTGTTTTTTTATGTCCTTTGGGTAGATTCCCAAAAGTGGTATTTCTGGGTCGTATGGAAGCTCCCATTAGTATTTATTATGAAATATTTATCTAACAGTTTAGCAAGATTGTGTTATGCTTCTATTAAAATATGAACTTTTTGAGAAGAAAAAATACTCAGCAATAGATAATTTAGCCAACTCAAAAGGACAGCAGTGCAAACCAATTCATTCTTAGTCAAGGTTTCTCTGCCTCCGCTCTATTGCCGTTTTAGACCCTATAATTCTTTGCTGTGGGGAGTGGTCTTGCACACTGCAGGATGTTTACCATCGTCCTTGACCACTGCCCTGTAGATGCCTGTAGTAACTCCCGAGATAGGACAAAACATTTCTTGAGATATTGCAAATTGTCCTTTCTTGAGAAACACAAAGGTAATAGTTATTTGCATTTAAAAGATTAATATTTAGAGAAGTCTGTTTATCTGTGAGACTCACAAACCTGTATCTTTGACCCTGAACTCGCTTTAGAGAGCCAGCCATAATTACTATACCGAGGTAGATATTTCCACTCTACCTTTTCAGTCTCTGTTCCTTCCATTTTCAGTAATCTTTCACATTGTCCCCAAGGTAGTCTTCCTACTATTACTACTACTATTCCTACTATTACTTCAATAATTTCAGTCCCTACTTAGACGTTTAATGTGTGTCCTAGTTTATAGAGGATAAAATCTAAAGTGCTTAACCTCACTTCGAAGACCCACTAAATTCTAGCTTCAATCCACCATTCTATCCTGTCAAAATTTTATTCACACTAAATTATTTAAAACTTTTCACACCATTTTATACCAGTGATTTACCTTTCTCTTTTCCACTCTGTATGTATTTGTCTTTCCTTTTTATTCTTACTGCCAACACCTTATGCTGATCTCATCTATCAATACTTCCGGGTTCAGTGTATACTCTAGTTTATTGCTTTTTTATTGTTATTTAGTGAATTTCTCATCTGTTTATATACTGTCTGTATAATGTGGTTTTAATATCTTGAGTTTGTAAAACACAACATAAGTAGCTCCTACAATTTTCATGTATGAGGCTGTATTGTATTCCTGGAATCTGGATGTATAATTCTAACAAATAGATAGCAAGTTAATGCAAGAGTTGATTTTTTTAAAAATGATCATGGAATAGATTTTAGATGATCTGTTTTCCCAAGCTGACTTTTTATTATTTTAAAGTATTTGATCTGTTCTATTATAGGAAAATCTATGGTACTATGAGCTAAGAATATTTAGGATATCTAAGAACCCTAGTCTCTTTAATAACTCAACTTTGGAAAATTTGCTATCTGAGAGAAAACAACATATGACATTCATTTGATCATCTAAAAGATGTGGGTGAGGATTCCAAAGCATAATAGTGGAAAACAAAGTGAGGATTTTAGGCTAAGTATTTCTGGATTGATATCCTGACTCTGTCATTTGTTTTGTGACCTTGGGTAAATAATTAAAACCTGTAAGGCTAGTCTCTCTTTCTCTCTCTCTCTCATAGATACAGTTTCTCTGTAGATATAGATATGTGTATATACACACATATATATACACAATGTAAAATGAGAATACTATTTATAAAGTTGTATAGACACAATGTATATTAATATTTTATGTATTAATTCACACAAAGTATACATTAATATTCTATTATTTGTAGATATATAATATAGTGCAATTTCTAGCATATATTAAATGCTAAATGGTACTCATTTTTAGTACTACTAATACTTTTTGTGTGTACTTGAAATATATGAATAAATAAAATTAAGAGCAGCCACACTGCTCTTCCTATGAACATTTACTTCTAAATCCATTAACTTCTAAAATCATATGAATCTATTTATATGGAACTGGATATTTACAGATGAATAGACTGGTAAATAGTCAATGCAGACTGATAAATAGTCAATGCAGTCAATTCAGTTACTATCATGTTTGCCTAAGTAACTGTCACGCAATTCAGCCATGGCAATTTATGGCAGTAGTTAAGGTGGTTGAAAGAACGACACACTGTACTTCAGTATCTTTGGGTATGGTCATGGTAAATTGTGGGAATTGATTCAGTAATGCATGTAACTTCTATATTGTAAACACTGAATAAAATTTTATGTATGTTTAAATGATTTGCTCTATTATGGCAAATAATTTGATATGAAGGTAAATTATTGCTTGAGTTTAAAGTCTTTTAATGTCTTTGACGAACATTTGGAAGGTAACAATGAATAAAGTTAATTTGACTACATTTTTAAGTTAAGACAGTATAGTTTGGTGGTCTTTTAGACTCTGGCAGTAATTAGCTCTAGAAACAGTGAATTGAGAGTTAAAATCAAAAACTTCTGGTAGTAATTTAGACAGTGATTCAATGATAAATTTGTGTGATTTTCAGCTTTGGTATCTTTAAATAAGGATGCTGATTGCTAAGGAAATTTTTGATTTCCTTGACATACTCAGTGGAGGAATGAATGAATTGTTTAATTAATAAATGGAAAAATGAGTGATTGCCTAAGTGGATAAAAGCCATATAAAAATAATGCCTCCCTCAAAAATGTAGAATGAAAAAATTAAACCACTTAGAACAAAACCAAAAAGACTCCTTCCCTTACATATAGCAAATAGCCAGTGAACACTTAAGTTATGTTTACCAGCCTATCATGCACCTCTAGCAAAATTATTGGACAGATCTAGAAACTACAAGAAGCTACAAGAAATGTACAGGGAGCTATCATGGTACCTGGGGCCATACCATGGGATCTACTTACATATTCTATTTTATTCTGCAGCAGATGAGTCCCTCATATGGAAATGATCACTAGATCCTGTTGTATTGATGAGCGTGGGGACACATTTTTGGTTTGAAATTATTCACATGTAAGGTTTAGATTTATACTCAGTTTTTCTCAGCTGTTGTGAAAGATGCAGATATGCATCATTATTCAGATTCCCCATCAAGGAATGGGAAATTGGGCTTGCTACCCAAGTGTGGTCAGCAGATAGCCTCTATTTTTTCACTGCTTTCTCTTGCCAGGGATGCCTAAAACTGATGACTGGGTAAGAGGGGAATACAAGAACTCAGCTATTTCTGTCCAACATAGAATACTCTGAAGTACAATTTTTGCACCAGAGGGTGGGTGCACAGGGTGAGTTTAAAGAAGGCTTTGTTGAACTTGCACTGTGTGATAGCCAGCCAGATCCTGGTTTTCCACCTTTCCTTTACAGGTGTTCATATTCAACATTGTGCACCCCAAATACAGTTTCTGCTTCCAGAGCACCCAACCTATGACAACTATATCACATTCAGAACCGAAAGTGCAGGAGCAGTCAACATTCAACACTCCTCCCATCTGTCCTTTCCCTGGCACAACTTCAACCCCAAATTTAGGGACTTCTGTCAGAGCTACTTTTGTTTACTTAGAGATAGGTGTTAGAAAAATTGCAGTGGTGCAGTGTTGTCAATAGAGGTAAGTGGCACATGTATAGATTTTCAAAGACCATTTACGTTTTCAGCTTTCAGTAACAGAATGTTTAAGTGACTTGCAGGCTGTTAAAGTTTCCACACACGTGCGCATGCCTGCGCACACACACCCAGCACACACATGCACACTCTCAAAACTCTCTCTCTCCCCTCCTTCCATTACTGACCAGCCACTTATGAAAGCTCTCTACATTCCTTTCACTAACTGTTATGAAATATTTTATTTTGACTCTAACAAGTCTTTAATTATGTAATGGAAGTATAATTTCCTAGCAAACACAAAGGCAGTTAGATCAAAGCATTTATTTGTCATCAAGTTTTTGAGAAAGGGAGTTTTTGGCTAGAAAGACATTACTCTGGGAGTTGGAGAATAGTAGTGAGCAAAAACTTTGACAAAACAAAAGACTTTGACAAAAAAGCAAACTAGACCTAGTGGAGTGAGAGATGAGCAGAACCTGAAAGAGTAGGTAGAGTTCCCAAAGGAGAAGAAAACTTGAAAGTGTTTAGGTGTAATTCAAGTAACTAAACAGCTAATTTGATTAGTGATTGAAGAAATCAGCCAGATATTGGAAAAAATAAACTTCAAAAATATGTGACTAAGCCACATATTTTTAAAAATAAAAATACATTGACCTACTAGTTTTCCAAATGCAAGCAATTAAGTGGTTTATCATAACAGTATGCTGTAGAGATTAACAGACTGAGTATTGTTAGTTTTTACTGACATCGTTCTCTATGTTTATAAAGAACAAAAAGAGATTGCAACTTGGATATGTGTGGAAAGAGAACTGAGATGGGAGACAAAAGATGAGTGCTGTCTCATCCAGCTCTAAAATTCTGAGTCTGAATCTCTTAAGTTTTTAGCTTTCTCTTTAATACAGTTTGTATCATGAGCAAAGTTCAGAGCCATCACTACAGGGATTTATCTAAGGCAAAATTATACTCTATGAACCTCAGTAACCTGCCTATTTTTAATACAGGAGAAATCAGTTAAAGTAATCATCAAAAACAGTTTTTTGAACAAGAATGTTACAAAGATTCTTCTTCTCATGAAAAAATATTTGGTTGACTGGAAGAATGGTTATAAGCATTATTTACCTTAGAGCTCGTGATTGGAAATATGGGCTTACTATATATACAAATTAAATTTAAGTCATTGTAAATGCAGTGAAATCATTACCCCCACAAGTTATCATCTGAGCCTCTTCTCATTTGCAAGATGTTTAGCTTTTTTTTTTTTAATCCAGAGTTGTCTGTTCAAAGCAAATGGAAAATTGAAGACCTTCACAGGGGAAAAGTAATTAGTTAGAAAGGGATACTTAGGTCTAGAGGAGGAACAGAACAACCAGCGTGTTTTGTTGAGCTAGAAGAGTAGAATGTAAGTTTAATTAGGGAGGAGATTGTGTCTATTTGTTTCATCAATTTATCTCTTTATCCCAAAGCAGTGCCTGGCACATGGTAGATCTACAGTAAATATTCATTGAATGATTCAATGATTCCAAATTTAATAATTCTTGCTTATTATATGTGAATGAGATATGTTGGTTTTACATGCCTTCCCCAAAGTTCCCCAAATACAATGGAAGTGTACTGTTTTGTTGCAATAATTATTCTCCATGGATACCATTTGCCAGGAAATACAAGGAACAAAGGGCATGAGAGCAGATAAACAGTTTGGAAGTTTATCCTCCAGGTGGGAAATTGACATATTCCTGGTCAGATATTCTTGTCAACATCTCTCTTTGTGGGAAATAGCATAGTTGGTCTAATTTTTCTAGTTAGAAATATGTATTTAAGAAGCAACTAAAATTTTTAAAATTATAATCAAAAATAGAAATGCATTTAGTTTGTAGAAAGAGTGAAATATAGGAAAACATTAAAAAAAGTCTGTTGAAAGACATTTTGATTATGAGGTTAATATGAGCTTAAAAATATAAGAAAAATCCACAATGAAAGAAAAAATAATGCAAGAACACTAAGTCACTTCTAAATGACCCTTAGGTGGCCATTGGTTAAAAGGATTTTTCTACTAAGGAAAGTCTGTCTATAGCAAGGTGATGGCTCCTACAAATAGCCCAGATTATAGGGCTTCAAGAATCTGTTTCATGTGACTTTTATATGAAGGTTTTAATTAAATATATTCAGGGAACTTAGAGAGATCTTGAGCCAGAAACCAAAGTCAGAAAATGTCTATTTTTTCCAATGGCTTTGAAAGAATTAGTTATGGTAGACAGTTTAGGGTAAGGAGACTTTTTTCCTTTTTCAAGGAAATAGTTTATTCTATATAAGAACTACCACTAAACCAAAATGAAAGGCTTATTCA
Organism: Scalopus aquaticus; assembly: GCA_004024925.1. Taxonomy (NCBI): domain Eukaryota; kingdom Metazoa; phylum Chordata; class Mammalia; order Eulipotyphla; family Talpidae; genus Scalopus; species Scalopus aquaticus. Next base: position 192,211 of record PVIJ01001166.1, on the reverse strand, counting down.
TTATGACTGAAAATACTGATTATATCTCAGGCAAAATGACACAGACCTGGTCTTTTTTACTCATACCAAAGCAAGCTGTTTCTCTCTCTCTTTTTTTTTTTTTCGTAGTGGCTTAGTCAGTGACCCTGTGTCTTCACTGTAAGTTGCACTTAAAAACAATAGAGTATTTCAAAACTTTCCCCAAGAACTATTAAGGTGATTATTACCTGCTTCAAACATAGGGGAACAAAGAGAGAAACATGTTGTATGATTTGTCATATGCAAAAAAGTCAGAAACAGTAGTTTTCCAAGTGAATAGGTTAAGTACTGAGCAGAGTTATTACCACAGAGAAATCAGGACTCTATAATAAATTACTTATAGTATAAAAATGATTATTTTTATGAATGTTTGTAGAGTTAACTACCATGTGCTAAACATGCAACTATTAACGTATGTTCAGTAGGAAAGGTTTCCCCTAAAAAGGCACCATACCCAAATAACTGTGAAATCTGCATCTTATACTACCTAGTATATGAAATATAAACTGTGGAAATTAGTGTATTGAGGTTTCTAAAAAGTCCTGTAGTAAGAAAACTGGTTTGAATTTGTTTAGTAGAGTGTTTCTCAAGCATTTTGATTTTTTGTAAACCCTAATAATACCCCACAGGGCACTTTGATACATACTGTTCAAAATTTGGAGGATTCAGCACTGAATATAATAGCTTTGCCTTTTACACTGTCTGATGAGAAGTTCAGAAAAGAATATGCTATAGTGAAAAGGTACCTAGTATATAACATATATGAAATTATTAAATAATTCACAAGGAACCAAGTGATTAATGTTGCCTAACTTGCAGAGAAAGTTTCAAAGTTTCATCAAGGTGGCAAAATTTGCTCTGGAACTGACAGGGTGAAGAGTACTTATCAGGAATGCCAGGATTGGGAGAACATTTCAGGAAGAGAATGGGAACAAACCTAACATGTATGTGAACTGACATGCTATGTCCCACCACATACGCAAACTAAGTAAAGTCAGTCTAAAGAGAAGAGTAATGAGAAATAAGACCCTGCAGTTAACTCTGAGCAGTAATTCTGAAAAGTCTTGAGCACTGTGCCAGAGAGGTGGTGCCTTCACATAGAGGTAAAACGGGGTCTTGGCAGATCCTTTGACCGAATAAATAAACTTTCCTGGGTGTTGATAAGAGTCAAGGAGTTAACATATTTGTTTTGTGGTCTTGTTCACATTTAAGTTCCTTTCACCTTGACAAACATTTTTTTTTTCACCGTTTATCTTAGCTCCTCTGAGGAGCACCTAGAGGCAAAATAGCAGCTTGCTTAGAAGAATTAACTCTGTTGCACAACTTTACTAAGAGTAAATGATACTTTCATATATTACAGTATTGATATTTAACTGTAGATTCTTGGTCAAATTTATTTTTAAAACTATTTTTTACATGGATGGGATGTTAGTAACCTAGACTCTAGAAGCTCTCTAAAAGTAATGAGTAAGTTCTACTAACATGTTAAATATTCCTACATAAAACTGTTCAAAGGGATACAGAGAACCAGTAAAGAAGCATTTATACTTCTTAAACTTCTTAACATTTAAAGTTTCCCCATCTTTATTTAAACACACCCAGGAATTTGAGATCTAGTCTATAACAAAGTCTGTGCATGTTCAAGTTTTGCATTATGTTACTTACTAAATCTATTTTATTATGAATAGCATCCCCTTTCTCTGAATGCAGAGTAGATGTCTTTAGCTGCCTGAAACTTGGCACCCATGAAACTCATTCAGTATATAAATATATATCTGCTCCCAGAATTAATACTCATAATTGATGATAGTCTTGTCTTGCTCAGTGACATTTCAGTTAATGATTGACTGCATTTACAATGTGGTCCCAGTAGGTTCTACTATATAGCTTAAGTGTGTGGTGGCTATATCATTCATGTTTGTGTAAATAAACTTTGACATTTGCACAAAGACAAAATCGTCTAATGACACATTTATTAGAAGGTAACCCCACTATGAAGTGACTCATAACTTTTTCCCAGAAATATGCTCTCTGCTAAACAATCTGTCAGGCAATTACTCTACTATAGAAGATTCTCCTTTGAGTGAGAGGAAGAAAGACATCTCAAATAGATAGTTTCTGGGAGTTTTACATAATGTATATATGTTAATATATTTGAAGCTAATATCATCATCATTAAAAATCAGGAATTCCATCTGAACATAGAGGGTTTCCTTTCTTGACTTAATTGGAAATAGTAAATCACAAGTACTCCTTCTACACACCTCATTCACTCCTTCTGTCTATAGCTCTTAACATTAATCCTCCTATATACCCCCAAATAAGTTTTTGTGTAGACAATTTTAAAGATATATGGAGGATTCTAATTATGCTGAGATTTAAATCATATTTTCAGCTCTAAATATTTGGCAGAGGGATAACTATCATTACTGATGTAAATCAAACCTAAAATATAATCCTTTTATACTTTATTTTTATTTTTATAATAAAATGAAATTCAGGTGTATCTGGTGAATTACAACTGTAATCTTTTAAACAGTATAAATACAGCACCCAATTCTGTACTGATGTGATATTTTGAAATATGTGATTATTGATTTGCTATTCTTTGGATTTTAATAACTTTAATAACCTCTAAATGTCCTGCATTTACCACTTAGTAAAGCAATGGACAAGTGAATCAGGTAGAGACAACTGATCGAGTGTGTACCTTTACCTAGTAATCGAAGGTGTTTAGGGTAAAATAAACATGTATATTATGTTTTCTACACTTTGACAAATAGAGAAGGAGGGCTTTACCTTAATTTCTGTCCTATGCTTGCTAGTATTTTATTGTAGGATGGATTCTGGTATTAAAGAGAAGCATCCTGAAAGTTCAGGATAACTTAGAATTTTGAATTTAGAGGTTTTTGCTAATCTAGGAATAATCGCATTTAGCTGTATACAGAAGACTTACGACTCAGTTACTTCCTGTGAGTATAGGACTTGAGCTACAAGAAATGGAATAAAGACATGGCTTATCACTGAGATTTATATATGTATTTGAGAAAAGCAGATTGATAACTCCGGTAAGTGACCCTATCTTTTTTAAAAAAGATATATGCCAATTATGTATTATTTTTTTTATAATTTCTTAGAATTTCCTATACATTGGGTAGAATTAATGTAAAAAATGATCAAGGATTATAACAACTAGTGGTATTGTCAAAAGTAAACAAAAAATGGAAACCGGATTTGAAAACTCCCTTATAAGACAAAACCATTTAACCATATAAACAATATAAGTCTAGCTATTTCATCTACATAGCTCAGTTTAACTTAGGTTTTTTCTCATAAATCATAAAATAATGACCTTCCTGAAATGATGTAACCACATTTTTAATTGTATTTTTTTATCACAGTAATGTTAAAAACCACTGTATATGATTTAGAGGTATAGGTTCACACCTTCCCAGGTATACATCTTGGATATCAGCTCCTTATGAGATGTTTGATGCACAGACATTTTTTTCCCATTTGGTAGAGTATCTTTTTGTCTTAATGATAATTTCTTTCACTGCAGAAGCTTTTTAGTTAGATATAGTGACATTTGTTTTTGTGTTCTTATTTCCCTTACTGTTGGAGTTGAATCCCTAAAGACATTTGGAAGGCAGTACCATGTAGTGTTTTGTTTGATTCTTACAGACACACGCACACACACACACACACACAGTATGGTTTCAGGTCTTACATCCAAGTCTTACATCCAAGTCATTTTGAATTAATTTTTGTGTATAATAGGACACCACAATTGTATTAATTGGTCATTATAAAGACTAAACAATTTCCTGATTTTCACTTTTTTAATAATTTATTTTCTTAAATCATTAATTTTGCACATTGTTTGATTTCTCCCCTCAGGTGTAGTCCCCATAATTTTTTCACCCACCTCAGCACCCTGAACCATTAGCATAGTCCCTTATGCTCTTCCCTCCCCTGTTTTTAATCTCTCTCCCTTCCTCTCCCCTGCTATATGCATCAGATCTATGGTCGTATTGCAAGTTTTGCCTTTTCCCTAGCCCTTTGCTTGGTTTCTCTATTTTCCACATAAAATTAAAACCATCTAATATTTATCTTTTCCCTTCTAACTTATTTTACTTAGCATAATCCCTTCCAGCTCCATTTATGTGGCAGCAAATGCCATGAATTTATCTTGTATGATCACTGAGCAGTATTCCATTGTGTATAAATACCGTATCTTCTAGATCCATTCATCTGTTTTGGGGCATTTAGGTTGTTTCCATAACTTAACTATGGATATAGATTGTAAATAGTGCAGCAATAAAGATTCATTTTTTAAGCCACGCTGTAAAGTCATACTTCTGAGCTTCATATCAGTCTTGAGTTTGAAAGTTCCTGGTTTGCAACCTGTTCTTACATGCACAGGAAACTCTTACTGAATACTATTGGTATTTTACTGATCTGCTTGTATTATTTTTTTAAACACTTCAGGATTTTCCTAGTGTTACTTTATGTTCCCAGGTCCTTAGAAAAACTCATTGTTGTGCATTTCCTCTATATTTGCTATTTTTAAAAGGTTATTTAAGCAAATTATAATAATAAGGCTAGTAATAAGTAACACTCCTAAACATACATGTCAGACATGAAATTTTCATGTATTATGATGAATAAAATTGTAAAAGTACCCCCTAGGTTATAGGTAAATGGTAAGAGATCAGAGAAAACAGTTTTTGAATTTTGCTTCTTAAATATTTGTATACACTTGTCAAGGTTCTTAGCAAATGTAATTCTTAACCATTTTCTTTACTTAACACTATACACTTTCACAGTGTTCATGCTTTAGCAGTACTGGCACTTACTGTTCTCTATCTACATTTTTAAAGATAATGGCAAGGACAATATTTTTTGAAGTGAAGTCTACTTCACTTACATGACCTCCAAGTGACTGTTGTGCTCTTAGCAATGTGGCACAGTAATAAAGGACAGGGCCTTGTGGTCAATGGAGGTTTTAATATTTTTCTGCTTCATACAAGTTCTATGATCCTGGATAATATTCTTAACTTTTCCATAGCTCAGTGTCCTCATCTCTAAGGTTCTCACCTTAGAGATAAAATTCCCTTTGTACAGAACTTTTGTGGTAATTAACAGAGTGCAATTTTTTTCGAACTGGCACTAGTACTCAGCTGGTAGCTGGTGTCATCGGTCAGAGACCTCTCCTCAAGGAAGTCATCTCTCCAGCATTCCGCTCCAACCAGGAATTGGTCCTCTTTCCTTATTTCTATTTCTTGATCTGTTTTAAGTTTTTATCTTCTCATATTTTGCGAATAAATGCATTTTCATAAAGCCTTTAAGGAGTGTTAAATTTGAGGGAAATCTTGGAAATTATTTCTCTGACTCTGCCACTGTTTCACTCTATTTCTTAAACTCAACAGTTGGTATATTTCTACAGAAATTTTTCTACTAATTTAAAAACATTAACTTATATTTACACATCCATATGTATGTTTTCTAATTTGGTGTTTGGCCACAAATCAAATCATATTATATTGATTTTCTGTGACTTTCTTTTTCTTAAATATCTTAAAGACTATGTCAGGCCATATAAACCTATATATTTAATAGGTGTGTGTGTTGTCTTTTTATGAATTGATTTCACCTATATAAGGCATTAACTACATTTTATGTTTTGTAACAAATTTCCTGAAAGGTATCTAGAGCTGGTGTTTTTTTTTCAGAAGCAAACTTTATTGAGTACTGGTCTCTTCATACCTTTTCTCAACGAAATTTTGGAAATATATAGCTTTAAAAATGTATCCATTCTTGCCAAATATATTTATTCATATGAACTTCACACATAGTGTTATCTTATTTTAAAATTATCTTCCAGAATGTTAGTCACGGACCCTTTCTCAAAAACTTTCAATGTTTATGTGCCTTCTGTGTGTCTTTTTATAGTTTTGATTAAACATGACATGCGGGTCTGATTTTTTCCCACATTATTTATTTTCTATGGCTACTATAACAAATCACCACATACTTAGAGGCTTAAAACAAGAAAAAATATTCTCTTGCAATTTTGGAGACCAGAAGTCTGAAATCAAGGTTTCTGTGGGATTGTGCTCCTTCTGAAGACTTCACTCCTTCTTGCCTCTTTCAGCATTCAGATATTTCTTGGTTGTTGCTACAGTGATCCAGTCACTGCTTCCATGACCGTGGTGCCATTTCCTCTCTGTCTTTGTTACTTTTTAATGTCCCCGTAAGACCCTCACAGTTGAAACTCCCAGACATATTATTCTGCACTCACGACCATTTGTCTTGAGTAAACTGAGGGCTGTCTTGATGGTTGTGGTGGTATTTTTTTGCACAATAATAGTCCTTCTCATAGTGCTGGGCCAATCTGATCCTTGTCCTTTTACCAGTTTACCAGTTTTTATTCTTTCTTTTCCTCTGGAAGATTTTAGGATCTTCTCTTTTTATTCATATTATAAAATTTTATAATGAAACACTACTCAGTACCTGGACACTGCAGTTCTCATTTCTGCAACTGGTCAAAAGTCAATAGATGGTATTTATGCTTTCTCTCTCCATTATTTCATGATCCGTTTGCCTTCAAATATCTGTCAAGTTATTAATATTCTTTATCTGAAGAGATGGTCTCGTCTTCACTTTTTAAAGGATCTGAATCATTAATGCTTCTATTTATGTGGGTTTTCTATTAACTTTTACTACTGGTCACAAATCCACTGTAATCTCTCCTGTAGAGAGACCATTTTGATAGTTTTAGAGTCATTTTTAGAGTCAATCTAGTTAAAACCTCTGAAATAATAATTCTTAAGTATTGCTTTAAGCTTCTTTCAAGCTTTAAATTATCCAACAACAAATTTTAGTCCATTAAAATTAAAAAAAAATATTTTCCATTAAATTATGAACAGACAGTTACCCAAACACATGAGTTCTTTATATCTCCTCCTTAACTTAAACCATCTACATAGTCACAGTAACCTAGCTTCAATCTCTGCCTCTTTGAGCATATTCCTTTTTTCAATATTTTCTTTTTTCTTTTTATAAAAATTATATCTGTATTTTTCAACTCTGGAGTTGGGTGTTAGTGTTAGGAATCCTTCAGAAAATTGTTGTTGTCTCTTCCCTTGTGCTCTTCATGTTAATTACTTCAGAAGTTAATTCCCAGTGTTAAAAAAAGCAAAATTCATCCAAATAAATTTAGAGATTGAATTGGCCTTACTGACCAATTCATGAATTAGGCAGCATTCTATCTAGCATGCACAAAATAGGAGGATTTTTTTAGTCAGAAAGAAGGTGGGACAATGTTATTAACAGAAGAAAGATTTTTACAGATAAAGCCACCTTCCCTCAGGGAAAAGCAGGAGGCTCTTTTCCTGTAGGTTACCTTACTAGTGTTAACCAGAAAACTCCAGATTGGTTGATTTAGAAGTCCACTTTTGGAAGTGGCTGAAACTGCAATTAAGTTGGGTATTAAGTCTTGATGGGGCCTGGAATGAAGAACTCCATTTTGGATTGTTATTAACACCAGCATTTATTACCTTCTTGTGCATGTTCTTTGTTGAGTGTTTTAACTCTTGGACTTTAAGATCCTTGAGAACAGGTGCTACATTCTATTGCTACAGAATCTTTCTCAGAGTATTGTTCATCTAACATTTGATGGCATTCCTCCAACAGATAGTTACAGAAGATCTCCTATTGAGAAGATACAGCTTTAAGAACTGGGGATCTAGAATTTTTTTTTATAAATATCATTTAATTTATTTTTTAAAGATTTATTTATACATACAAGCTGGGGTACAGGCCAGAGGCGTGGGGTGGTAAGAGGGTTCACAGAGGCAGAGTGGGGAGCAGCACAGGCAGATCAGAAATACACTGCTGAGGGGAGCAGCGGGAGAGGCAGGAGAGGTCTGCTGCACCATGTGGGATTCTCCCCGGCTGGGTGGCGAACTCGCATCGTGCGCTGCCGACAGCTCCACAGCACAGCGCTCAACTGCTGCGCCACCAGGGAGGCCCCGGATCTAGAATTGAGTGAGGCACAAATGACCCCTGTGTTCATGGAACTTATATTCACATGCTTTATTATATGACCATTTGTCTAAATTTGGGTTGAATTTATTTAATATGATTAGACCAAAACTTGGTGTGTTATGCTTTATATTATAAAAATGACGTTTTCATGGTAAAAGTAACATCTGAGTTAATCTTGAGATAGAAAGAATTTGGATGGGTCAAGTTACTGCACTGAATCTAAAGAGTGAGCAAAGGCTGACTCTGCACGTGGCTCATAGGTTCATCTTCTTCCTCTGAGAGCAACCATGAATTCCTTTTCATGCATTACCTGGAACTGCATGCTGACTTCAAGGAATGGTCATTTCTAATGATTTCAGACTAGTAACTTATCCCAGTTCTAAACCATCAGATCTATATGAAACTTTTGTGTAGCACTGGTCATACAAAGAATCTCTGGGGTTTTTGTTTTTAGCCCATTATCTGCAAAAACGAGCTTATTTATTATATTTCACTTATGTCACATTTAAGTCCTCTTTCCATACTTTTGCTGAATTCTCTCTTCCAGTGTATTCTGCCATAAGCCCTTCTTGCGCTAGCTTTTGTTTTAAAATAATCCATAATGCCATTAGAGTCATAACCTAGAAAGGAATTTCTCCTTCTTATAAAAATCTGTCTGAGCTCCTTAGAAGCCTAACGAGCAAATAAAATCCTGGATCTGAGTTGTTTTAAGAGAGCTTAAAGGCATGTTTTTGGCAAATGTTCAAGTTTTCTTTTAAAATATTTACCATGAAAACCTCTCTACTGCTTCGCCTTATGAAACTGAAATGGCAAGTTGGGAGAAGATCTACTTTCATTTAAAATTAAAAAAATGGCCACATAGTGCAAACTTTTTCTTTCCCAAAGCTTGAATGACAAGCTTCTAGCTCAAGCTTCTTTTGAAGTTTTGATTCCTTCTGTTACAAAGAACGCAGAGCCAAGCTATATAAATATCCATAGTGTGGAAATACGACTGATTTAAATATCTATAGATTTTACTTTGGAACACTTGAAACAATAAGTGTTATCTGTGTATGTCCAACTCCTTTTACTGAAATATTCTTTATAATTTTTAAACATTTCGTAGTTTAATCTAGAAAATAAACAGCAATAAAATTAAATAAAATAATGGGCTAATTGCTCAGAAATATGTGATCACTTAGTATTTTACTCATTCACTTTATTCTTAAATTGTTCCTTAGCATTATCACATAATAAGAAAATGAAATGGGATAAAGCTGAATTTAACCACATTTTTTACTAATGTGAAAGTCTGATAAGGGTGGCAAAGAAATGGAAATAATTCAGCAACTTAGTACTACCTGCAGATGTGAAATAATCTATTCTCAAACTTTAGAAAACAGGGAAACTGTCTAAGTTGTTCTGAGAAGGTTGATATCAATCTATTTGTTATAGGATCCTACACAATTTATACAACATCAAGAAGTAATTTAAAGTACATGGGGAATATATGTATGCATTCCAATTAAATTTAACTTCAAATAAAAGTAGTGACTTAAAGATAATTAAAGAAAAGATCTTTTGAGAAATAAGGTAACTGTAACAGCTTTTCACTGGAAGATTTTCTCATATTCCTTTTTAAAGTATTTTATTTCATCAGTTTAGATTCCTTCAGTTAATCCTAAGTGACTTAGTGCAGTGGACATTGAGTGTGAGACAATAGCTGACATTTATAGATCACTAGATCACTTGCAAATCATTTGAAATATCTAATTATATAGATTATTTTAGATATATCATTTGATTCTCTCAACTCAAGTCTATATAAAGTGCTTCTATTTTATAAATATGAAAGAGAGGAGGTACTAGGTTTGCCTATTGAGCCTAGCTAATTACAAAAGTGATTATATTCGGTAGAGGAAACTCATTGTTTCTCTTCTTTCAATAATAATAAAAACAATACTTAATGATTATTTGTTATATGCCAGACACTATATTCAGCACCTGGTAGTAATTATCATTCAGTCCTTACAATTTACTTTGTAGTAATATTGGCATCTTCTTTAGAAGATAAGGGCACTGTGCCCTCAGAAGTTAGGTAACTTGTTCAAATTGTTAAGTTGGTTGAGCTAAAATTTACACTGGAAAAGTAGAAAATCTACCCTCACATCCTCTTTATACTCCCTCTGGGACATTATTTCTAGTAACTGAAAATTCATTAAACATTCAAGTACATGTTATTCTCTTAAAAATTTTATTCTTTTTCAGAAAGTTTTGGCAATTATTTTTACCTCAATATCACCCCAAATAGAAAATACCTCTTGATTTTCATTTTAAAGCACATATTTTAGAAGATGAAGGTGTGCTGACAAATGACTTTTAGTAGATATGTAGAGTCAGAGTAGTTCGATTATAAAATAGTTTTTATGTTTTACAAATTTTGGTGGTTTTGAGATTTACCCTTCCATTCATTCTCCATGGATAGCTATAACATAGGAAAGAATAATTCATATTCTTCTGAATATTCTTCTGAATTATTATTTTCTGGACAATTACATTCTTTCGACGAAATGTCAGAGAGAATAATTTTATGTTTAGATGGAGACCTGTGGCTGGTGTGTTTATCTGTTTGATACAGATAAGGCAGTCTACTCCTAAGAATTCTTTGGTTCTGACTTACCCCAACTATTACTTGTCCTTTCTTTATTAAATATCTCATACCTATACCCATTAACATATATGTCAGTACTCAGGGATTTCTGTAATATTACTGATGGTTCAATCTTACCAAAAAAGAATTCCAAGTCAGATTCTAATCCCTTTTTACGGTCCAGGTGGAACAGCTGCAATGGTGATAAATTAGAATCACTTAAATTTTTTGATACGTTTTAACACCCTAGTATAATCTATTAATGCTAACTTATATAACATTTCTCCCAGCCTAAGCCAATATTCTGATCAGAATTTTATTATATGCATGGAACTGCTGAACTTTTTAAAAAGTTTGAGCATTTACTAGGAACATTCGCTTTCCTCAAGCTTCACTGTTTTCATTCTGGCACCAAAGGACTCACTCTGAGATTTAAGATAGAAATTAATTTCCTTTGTAATATATTTTTGTACATGGTGTTCTGTGTGCATACATACACTGTGTGCATTTGTGTCTCATTTGTGTGTATATTATGATACATAAATGCACAAGTATCCAATATATACATACATTTCTGTATCTTAAGAAAAGGTAAGATACTTTTGGCATTCAAGATTGGGAATAGAGGTAAATAATCAGGATAGAAAAGGTAAAATATTACATTTATGGTTACATTATTTCATATAGTCTTTCTAGCTACCTATTTATATTTTCTATGCATTTCTTTCATAGGCACAGAGAATTAAGTAGGTACTAATCATTTATTTAAATCACCAAAAAGCAAACATTACAATTAAAGATATCCATGTGATTTTCATTACATAGAATTTGTGTCATTGAGTCTTTTCTAGGCAATTCCATAAAGTCATATTTTTGACTTTGCCGTAAATTTATGTCATGCCTGCCAGACACATATTTTATATATAATAGAAGTGAAATATAGCCTTTCAACTAGTCAACATATTGATAACATAATTAAATTAACTTTATACCTTAATGCACAGTGAAAGAGAGAAGTCAGTCCCTGAATAATTTTGCTGCAGTTAGGGAAAATATATTTTAATATTAATTAGTTTTTTCATTCCTTCACTTCAAAGTCATTTGATGAGAACAGATTAATGCCAGAGCTAAGCTAGGTGCTGGGATAGGCATGAACAAATAGAAGTATTCTCAAGATAATACAAAAGAGATAATACAAAATTCATCTTAAAATACAATGGGCATGTTCAATCAGGCCACACTGCAATTCATAATGTCATTTCTCACGTTCCAGTGAGGCTATATTTTGTTTTTTTTGTTTTTTTTTTTTTAAGAGGACACTTTGCTTTTTAACTATGTAATTAATTTGACACTAAATCACATTGGTAAAATCCATAATGATAATACAGAATTATAGTAAAGGTTTATCCCAGATGCAGCCTGAAACATGAACTATGACTATTCTCATGAAACTATTCTAGAACTCTGGCCTTATTTCCACCAAAATAGATCTACATTCTACAAAATCCATGATTGACTGACATCTGTCCAATCTGCCATGCCCTTGGAATATGAGTATGCGTACTTACTCATACATGTCAACACAGTCTTCCTTTTCCTTGCAGGCTCAAGTCTCCTGTGTTTTGTGAGTTAGGTCAGATCACTAAGAATGCTCTGTCTTAAAAGTTGCTAAATGAGGGCCTCCCCGGTGGCGCAGCGGTTAAGCGCTGCGCTGTGGAGCTGTTGGCTGCGGCGACTCGAGTTCGACGCCCAGCCCGGGAGAATCCCACATGGTGCGGCAGACCTCTCCTGCCTGGCCCGCTGCTCCCCTCAGCAGTGTATTTCTGATCTGCCTGTTCTGCTCCCCACTCTGTCTCTGGTGAAGCCTCTCGCCACCCCACGCCTCTGGCCTGTACCCCAGCTTGTATGTATAAAAAAAAAAAGTTGCTAAATGACTGACATCTTTAAGCAATATTAAACAAACAAACAAAAAATTCCTAATCAGGAATTAACTCAACAAGTTCTTTCATAAAGCTTTCCTGACATAAATACCTGTAGCATTAAAAAAAGTGTTCTTATTTATCAATCATTTACTTGGAGGACTTGATTTTATTATGCTTTGCTATAATGTATTTTGTCCAAGTATAGTACTTTTATATGGCATTATGTACATTCTAAAACAGTTCTTTTCAAACCTGTCTGCGTGATAGATCACATTAGAACCACTTGTTTGCAAAATACCTATCTGAGGTCTTTTGACTTGTTTGTACAAAATATTGGTGAGTTTTTAGGGTTATATTCTGTTTGAGTAGAACAAGTGACCTGATGAAGTCCTAAGGTCTAAAGAAGTCTTTATTTATTTTTTAAATTAAAGTAACATTGGTTTACATCCTTATTTGTGTTTTAGATGTAAAAGATCTTACCTCAGGAGTTTTATTTCCCCCTGGGAAGGGTACTGCAGGTGGAAGTCCTTGGTGACTGAGCAGTTCTCTGATGAAGCCTCCTGCCCTGACAGCACCCATTCGCTGCTCAGCACAAGCCTGCCCCAGTTTCTTGCCCTCAGCTCTTCAACCCTGAAGGAGTCAGTAGCAGCCCAGTGAGGAAGGAGGAGCACAAGAAAGGACTGAGAAGAAACTGCCCATGTCATCTGTTTCAAACAGGTGTTTCTAAAAAACAGCTAGCACTGAGGAAAAAGAAAAGCTTTTTCTTCAAATGAGGCTGGAAATTTTCACTATTACATGGGCGAGGACTTTATATTTACTGAACTGAGAGGAATGAGACAGGTCATGAGGCTTGCTCTAGATTTCTTCCAAGAGGCAAGGAAAGTCTAGTCCTTCAGAAGTTTGATGGGAAAGATAAAAAGCAAGGTGTTTTTATGATGGCACTCCACATGTCCTTGTGGTTGACCCAGCAGTTATGTAAGACATCTGTGGTCACACAACTATCAAGAGAATGGATGTTCTAACCAGAGCTCAGGGCTTTCTGACTTCTGAGTCTCTGACTGACTCAATATAAGCAGCTGAGGTCAATTTATATTAATGTGGGATGAAAAGAAGTTAGAAAATAGGATTTTTATTTTAATTAAAAGTTCAGTCAGTAAACATTTCTAAGTATTTCTATTTTGGTAATACTTGTGATGGATACAAAGATCCTATCAATAAGAGCACCCTTTCCCCTAGTCGGGCCATCTAGTTTATAGTCCATGATATATAGCTCATGTAACTTCTAATTTCAGATTCAATATTACTAGTAAATAAAGGTCAGTGTTTTAGAAAGCATGGAAGTTGGTGTGAGAAGACATGATTTTGAGTCTTAATCCTCTAGAATAGCTATCTCACTTAGCTTCTCAGAGCTTTGATATTCTCAGCTTTAAAAACAGTACAGCAAATACTGCTTCTTCTATTTTAAGTGATTGAATTATCATAAAATTATTAATTATAAATGACGATGGCTACAATTTTATGAATATATGTGTATTTGGTAGCACATGTGTGTGTAGAACTTTGCCTGCTTAGACTGTCAGAATAGAATAATATGCACTGGGTAATTTAAGCAACACATTTATTTCTCAGTTCGGGAAGCTGCCAAGTCTAAGATCATAGTGTCAGGCAATTCAGGAGGTGAGAGCTCTGTACTTGGCTTACAGACATTCTGTAATAGTCTTCCCCTCTCACTTTTCCTCTTCTTTGTAAGGTCATTGACCCCTTTATGAGGGTCCTACTCTCATGACCTAATCTAACTTTAATTACCTTCCAAAGGCCCAATCTCCAAATACAATCACATGGGGGATGTTAAATCAAGTTAAATATAATATGTATTATGTGTTTATATTTATTACTATGTATATATTGTATCTTTAGATATAATTTAACTCAATTCCATAATCACTTTAATGTCCTCATTTCAAGAAGGTTTAGCATATCTAAAAGAGTTACTAAGACTCTTTACCTTATTAGAAGATAGGTTATTATGCAGGACTGGGAGTGGCGATTCTGTAAACAACTAGCTCTACCACAGAGCAGCATAAAGTGAGTACAATAGCAGGGCCCAGAGTGGCTGCCATGGCAGAGCAGCATAGGTGCAATTAATTCCAGCTGGAGAGAAGAGATGCTTTCCAAAGTTTGAAGCATTTTAATGGATGCAGTAGCAGACACTACTGATGACCATCGTGCTGCTTACAAGATTCTTCCCCCCCGCCCTCTGTTATGTTGGCATTGTCTTCATAGGGTAAATTCTAGTCCATTTAAGCCAATGTTTATCAACTTTTTAATATTTTGCCTCTTTAGAGCCTCTTCAGGCATTTTTTTTTTTGCCTCTCTAATTCCCCTCCCATTGAAATGTTCATACCATAGATATCATGTATCTGTTTACATATTGTGTGTGTATATATATACCTTGCTTCTGTTGGCTGCTTAAAGCTAGTCATGGTAATTCCTTTTCCTTAGGCAGAGCAAGTACTGCATCCATGACCAATGAATGACAAAAGGAACTCTGAGAAGGCACATGAACTGCAAATGTAACTTTTCCTGCCTTGGATGTGGTCATATTAGGGTATGATGATGTGAGCTATAGTCATTTTACCAAGATGAGGGAAAAACAAAGAATTGTCATTTTAATACCTTGAACTATTAAATTAACCAACTCTGGACTTTCTTTTGTTCTAGACTTCTTGATATGTGAGATAATAGGTGTCCTTAGTTTTCCCCCTTCTCCCTCAATAATCATCATGAGTTATATTTGAATATTATGACAATAGTATTTATGTATTTTCTGTGGCTGCTGCTCTTGTGCTATGACAGAGTTGAATTTTAGTGACAGTGACTGTATGGCACTCAAAAGACAAAATATTTAGTCTCTTGCCTTTTACCTAAAATGTTTGCCAATCCCTACACTGAAATCTGCATTGCTTGTTTGTTTGTTTGTTTTTGAAGTAATATTCCACACTAGCATCATGTTTCAGGTGTGCATCATTGAGAATCAATGTGTGTATTTACTAAATTAAGTTCACTGCTAAATGTCCAATAATATCCTTCTCCATACCACTGCCCCCTTCCCCTTTCCCTTTTAGTAACTACCAACGGTCCCCTAGTCTAAAAGTTTGTTTTCATTATTTAATTCATCTGTTTTCTTCATATATGAGATGAGAGAAGTCATATGATGTTTGTCTTTGCCTAATTTCACTAAGCATTATACCCTGTAGGTTTATCCATGCTGTTGTAAAAGGCAGGATTTCTTCCCTCTATGATGTCAAATATCTGAGATTGGGCAGTATGTCCACTGTCAGTGTACTTCATGAAATCAATACCAGTCCCAAAGGTTGGGGAGGGAAAAAACATTCTAGAGCCCCTTTTCTGTTGTTCTACCTACTGGAATCCTGGTCTTTGAGGAGCACCCCAGCTCCCCTTCCTTAAGATCTTTGCTTGGATCATTGGATGTGCCTCTACACTGTTTCATCTCTTGCCTCCCAGGGAAATTTGGCTGTCCTGGTAGCCTTGCTATCAGTGCTCCCTGCCCTGAACCATGGCCTCTAGGCATATTTCTCTGCCCACCTACAGGTGATTATATGTTGGTCTCTGAGACGCACAAGGCATTGCTTTCTTCTTCCCCTGAACTGCCAGGCTCTCTCAGGGTACTGTCTCCTTGGTACATTGTTACACATTCTTTTTGGTAGAGAAACAAGGAATTTCTACCACCATGTTGGTCATTTCATCTCTGGATGTCTTTAGTTTTAAAGTCTTAATTAATTGACATTCTGTTACTTGGAACTGAAAGTATCTTACCCATTATAGTTGTTAAGCTGGAGTAGCATATTGATAGGCAGAGACTTCCAGATTTAGATAATACCATGGACAAATGCAGAGAGATATGCAAATGGGAGATAGGCTCAAATGCATTAAATGTTCTGTTATGAAAAAAATAGATAACATGATGGAACTTCAAGAAATAGGGGATTATAATGATACAACAAAACCAGATGCAGTTTTTAAAAATTAAACAGTTTGAATTTTTTTTATAAGTCTTACTTATATTGCAAAAAAAAACAAATGTCAGTTTTGTTTATGGAGAGAGACTGAGAATCTGAGCAAGACATAATTAAGGCAGTGGGAATGTGTGGATATATGTAAATCTATATTTTACATATATATGTAATATATATATGACACATATATGCTATATATGTGAAATATACAGAAGGAAGAATTAATGATTCAAATTGTTAGACGATGTTTTGAAAATGTAGCATTTACTGAGATTAGAAAGATTGGAAGTGTGAAGCAAATAAAGTGTATCAACTTGGGATAGTTTGCATTTCAAAATATAGAAGAATATGGAAGTAGAAAGAATTGAATTTGTCTGGTAACAACAATATATTACACAATTATTCTTTTTCTTCTGTATTTTTACTTGATTATTTTTTCAAATTAGCTAATAGCCACTATAGGATGACTTTGTCCCAATAATTAACAGAAATTTTATAAGGAAAAATAAGAATATGATTTTTTTCCAAATATTTAACAGATACTTAAAGTAAATCAGAGCTTATGATCATAAAAAAGTTCTCAGATACTACTTTTCAACCAACTCAGACAAATATTCATATACTAGCAGATCTGGTATAGACGCTAATTGATTTTAACAGCTATTAATAATTTTATTCTCTTTAATTCTAGGGGAATTAGAAGTATAATGTACAAAATAATGTGTAAATTAAATATAAAATTGTTGTGTGTGTGTAAT
Source organism: Scalopus aquaticus (assembly GCA_004024925.1). Lineage (NCBI taxonomy): Eukaryota > Metazoa > Chordata > Mammalia > Eulipotyphla > Talpidae > Scalopus > Scalopus aquaticus. Next base: position 174,795 of record PVIJ01001166.1, on the reverse strand, counting down.
ATTTTAAAGACTTTGTGATAGTGTCCGTCTTCAGAATGAAAAGCTTTAATATATACACAGCACAAATCTGAAAATGCTTATGTCTAAACTAGAGCTAAATGGGACCACTCCTTTGGTTTTTGTAAAGAAGAAAAGTAATACAGGCTGTAAGCCTACCATCTCCTCCAAAGATAAAAACTGAACAAAACAAGCAAACAACACCATCATTTAAAATATGATCATCATACTGTCTTTTAACTCATTATTTTAAAAAGTAATTTTCTACACTTTAAAGAGTCTTTTAATTCTTTGCTGTGTTTTTGATTCTTTGCTATGTTTTGGCATTGTTTTAGTCTGACTTCAAAGGGATTCAGAATTCTCTTACTGGAAAATAAGGCACTTAAGCCTCAAAAGGAAAATTCCACAGTAGGACTTTAGAGAACAGAGAGAGGAAGTTTATTACATATTCTTTTGGAAAGGAAAATAATTTGTTTGTATATTTTTATGGAACTTGAGAGTTCATAATACTCGATTCCATTAGCCTTTTCTTTATCTCTGTTAAAGAATCCTCTGGCTTGTTCTCTTTTCATTGCTTGTAATTACTCTCAGCTTCTATTCGCCATGGGACGGTAACTCTAGCATGTGGTGTATATGGTGCTCAGTCACAAGTGCATGACGGATGTTGTGCTCTTTGGGTATCGTAGTTAAATTGTGCATACATTTCAGATCACACAAGGCAGTGAGACTCTCTTTGATTTTTTAAAAGAATCATTCTCAATTCATACTTACTCTTACCCCCAGATTGACATAATATTAGTCAAAAGTGCTCTTAGTTTAGAGGGACATACTAAAAAAAAAAAAATTCAAGAGTACAAAGATGCTTTAATTTAGGTAAATTGAGGAAACTAGTACTATGAGATAAAATTACGTTATATCTTTTTTTTTTTTAGTGTAGGGATACTGCACAGGACTCTGGTTTCCAGAGTCCCATTCCAAGCAAAACCACAGAAGTATTGCATCATTCAGAATGAAATATTTTTAACTCTGTAACACAGGACTGCTGACTTTCAAACATTGCTAAACAAAAGAAAGCAAACAGTCTTTTCTCTGTTGTACATTTAGTACCTCGAGGCATAAAGAAAGCAAGAAAGACAGGAAAAGGAAAGCTGGGACCAAAACTCTCACATGGAGATGTCTGAATCCCAGAAAGCTGACATGCAAACACCAGCATGTACAGACTGGCAGAGAGGTCATGCTCAAGAGATTAGTGCAAAGGAAAGTTCAGTTTTAAAATTTAAGGGTAATTTTTTATAAAAATTACTTGCACTTGAAAAATGATTCTCATTTTCATCACATTAAGCATATTTATTAAAATAATTTATTCTCATTATTAGTTCTTAAAAAGTGCTTAACACAAAGGCCCTTTAGAGAACTACTTAGACAATGACATTTGAAATATCATGAGTTGCACAAAACTTTTCTTCTACTCCAGGGATGGCTTTCTCCCTTTCTCAGGTACAGTTTGCAGACAAAAATTGTTATTTTTTATGAAGCTCTATTTACTCTACTTTTTCATAACATGTTTTATAAGAATTGTGATCTCTTGATTTTACTTTACAACCAGTGATGAATTTCTTTCAGTGCAAAGAATAACTACAAAAGAATAACTACAAAAATTAAAGAAAACAAATGTGAACAAAAAGGAAGGACAGACATAGGCCTTTTGAATGAAGGCTATATGTTTTTGCAGGACTATTTTGAAGCTATTTAACTGATGGTACTTTTGATAGAACAACTAACTTTTTTTTTAAAGATTTATTTACTTACGCATACAAGAACTGGGGTGTAGGTCAGCGGTGTGGGAGTGGGGGCAGTGAGAGGATTCACCAGAGACAGAATGGGGAGCAAAATAGGCAGATCTACTGAATTACACTGCTGAGGGGAGCAGTAGGTGAGACAGGAGAGGTTTGCTGCACCATGTGGGTTGTCTCCCTGGCCGGGGATTAAACTCATGTTGTAGTTGCTGTGGATCACTTGATTGTGTTTTGTGTCTTTAACCCCTGGCCAAACAGGGCCAGATTTGCAGGTTCCAGGTTGTATGTGAATTTTGCAGAAATGCAGTTTGATACAGTATACCTTTTGGGGTATCTTTTAGGGTTCAGATTCAAGTTTCTACACCCAGAAATATGACAGGTGTGGGAAAATAGCTAGCCAGCAGGAGGACAATGCTAAAGATTTCTAATAATGAGTAAAAATCCAGTGTAACTCCTAAGCTGTATGGAAGTCCATTGAAAGTTGTTGTCTTAATCTACTGTATTAAAAGAACTAGGTTGTATCTTGCTTTGTGAAAGGACTGCGTGAGCACATTTTTTGTTTCTGTTCCTAGTGCTAACTTTTACTTTGAATGCTTTAAAAGTTTCTGACTTCACACTCTCTCTGAACATAACTACTGTGAGATTTTTTAGATGCTACAGAGTGACCTACTTTAGATTATCAAAATTTGAGGTGTGAGAAAAAATTAAAATCAATTTTGGTAACTGAAGGAGGAAATGAAGGTAGAGAAGATCACAGAAAGCTATTACACTCTCATGCTGACAGTCAGTAGGAAGATCGAAAGAACCATGTTTGCAAAGTCTCTAGATATGTTTTCATAGTAAAACATACCAGTAACCTCAGATATTCATGATGGAAAAAGACTCTATCACACTGTTATTTAAGAGTACTAATAATGTTTCATGCTATTTAAGAATTACTGAGAAAATGAAAAAGGAAGGTATAGAGTCATGTCAAAGTAGTATACCAGATTATTTTTTGAAGTTTCTTAGCATAATTAAATACAACTGTGAAGCATCATTATCCATCTACTGTCATCTCTGTCTACTTTCATGATTTGCTTTGGTATGATCCAATTCAGTTCTGTCTCCTATTAGAGCTTTTATTAGGTGAAGAAACTCTTCTGTAGTAGCTAACTCAATAGCACAGAGTATCTTTTTTTTTTTTTTTAACTCCTACTATAAAGTTGCATTTTGGTGAGTTGTATTTGGGCTATTGTAACAAATTGCTATGAACTAGGAAACAAACAACTGAGATTTATTACAGTTACAGTGACTGAGAAGTCTAAGATCCTGGTGACACGCTAACCCATTCATGAGCACTCTGCCTTTGTGGCCTAATCGCCTCCTGTCACCTTGGAGATTAAGATGTTAACATGGATTTTGGGGAGAGACAAACATTTAGACTACTGGTTGGGTACTCTCTATCTGGGGTAATAGATAGCCTTGAGGATAGTCTCTAGTGATCCCTGCCTGCTTGTATTCATCTCCTCTCCATCTTCTTATAGTTATTGCCTGTTATTGAGTGTGGACTAGACTTATTGACACACTTCAATGAATAAAAAATTGTAGAAATATAGACTATCACCTCACAGGATTAAGTTATGAAAAGACTGTGGCTTTCATTTGGGTGAAAGTCTCCCATTTGCTCTTGAAACATTCATCCTGCAGGAAACCTATTGCCATGTTGTTAGTGAACCTTGAGAGGTTCACATACAAGGGACCTAGACATATCAATAAACATTAGTGACCTTGGAAGTAGATCCTTTCTGACCACTGGTGAGCTTTCAGAGGAGGTTATAGCCCAAAAGAACAGGTTAACAGCAATTTTATGTAAAAACTTAAGAGGGTCCTAGCTAAGCTGTGACTGGATTCCTAACTCACAAAAACTAGGAGATAATAAATACTTGTTTGTGGTAATTTGTTATGCAGCAATAGATTGATAATATATCTGGCATTTGGGGGTCTAAGAATTCTCCATCTGTGATATCACTATAGCAACATGAGACTTTAAAATTACTTTGGCTGTGGAAAGGAGATCCTGGAGAATCCATGCCTGAGTTGACACACATGGTTTCTAATCAGAGTCTGTTAGCTAGAACTACTCATGTGAGCCAAGCCTAACCTCAAGAGAGGCTGGGAGAAATAGGGAAGTGCATATAATTATCTGTGGACATTACTGTATCTATCATGTAGTTACTCATCTCATCCTTTCAATTAAACATTCACTCTGCAAACATTTAAAAAATATCTACTGTGTTATATTAAAAAAAAAAAGAAAACCTCTCAACCCTGTCAACTTATAAAGTTAAAATCCTGTTTTCCCTTTATTTCAGTGTTGTAACACATAAAAGAAAACTCCAAACATTCTGCCTCCATTTCCTCTATTCCTACCCACTGTTTAATCCTATTTTAATCGACTGCTAACCCCCAAATCTAAAGAATAGTATTTGTGAGGTTTTCAAATGATTTCTAAATTAAAAAAAAAAGGAAATCCAATTTGAAGCTCTCACACAAGCTCTGTGACTATCAGTATTCATACCAGTCTTGTTAGTATTTATATCCCCTTTCAATTTTTGTCATATGATTTATTATTTTACTCAAGGTAGTAATGGGGCCATTCTAAATACAACATCACTTTCTGTTCTCCATTAATATGCTTTTTATTTATTTGTGTAAATATAAACAGAGAAAGGAAAAGTTGTTTAATATGTCTTTACCTAAATATTATAAGTCATGTTACTTCCCTGATCATCACTTCATCAAATACTAAGATAACTTGGAGAAATAGTAGAACTATCATTTCATTCATGGTACCAAAAACTATGAACAATAAGTTAGCCTTTCTCATTTGTTTCAACTTTTCTGTATTTTCCAGTGATGATGATGATAAAATGAGCTAACTTCATATTCCTAGAAAAATGAAAGGTACACACTGATTTAAGAAAAATATTGAAAAAAACCCTATTATTTATTATAAAGGTGGGTATTAAATTTATATGAATACATTTTATTGTCTAACAAGTACAGGACCTTTCATTTGTATTTATCTAGTATTTAGCTTGTCTTTTAAAGTTGGTTTGCTGTCCAGCTTTTATAAGCTAAGGAAAAAGTCCCTGGAGGGGTATTCCAGCAAGTCTCTCTTTTTAACTTGTTCTCTTTTTAGCTTGTTCTTTTTTTTTTTTAACTTGTTCTCATTTCTCCTGTTATTCTTGATATGGAGGCTTCCACACATTCTGATTTTGACCTTATCTTTTACTCCCTCTGCCTTTAGTGAGCACATCTGTCCCCACAGCTTCAAATGACACTACTCTAGGTGTCACTGCTGAATGCAGATTGCTAATCTTGACCTCACTCCCAAGCCTAATTTCCAGTGCCTGCTGGCTGCCCTTCTGATACCTCCTACTCCACACTTCCAAAACAGAACCTGCTCCTCCACCTGGTTTTGTGTTCCTGCTAATGGTGTGATTTTTCTCCCGGTTACTTAGGTGAGAAACTCTGAGTCATCTGACTCTCTTCTCTCTTATATCTAACAGCTACTCAGGTCTTCTATAACGTTCCCAGTTAGGCCCTTGATTCTCTGCCATTTCCTTAGTTTATCAGTCTGCTATTGTATTGCTTCTCTTTGAGAAGATATTCAAGAAACATTGCTTAAACTGAAACTTTTGTTTAATCTACCCCCTCCAATCCATAGTGCATATTAAACAGAGTTTTTAATATTTGTCTTCCTGGGTCAGACATGTGTCTAAAGAAAATATTATGACTTGATTGGAAGCAAACGATGAGAGAGAGGGAGAGAGAGAGAGAGGAAGGGAGGGAGGAAGGGGGATAGAGGGGGGCAGGTGGAAGCGGGCGGGTGGCGCAGATGTGGGGGAGAAGAGAGAGAGAGAGAGAGCTCACCCTTACTTCTCACTTCCAATGATGTGAAGAAGATTCAGATGTTTCAATTTCCCCAGTGAGGAATATGAATAGGAAATGAAATAAGGTTAAAAATGATGTCACGGAGAGCTGCAGCTGGATTATACCACTCAGGTACTGAATGGCAGTCACACTGTGTTTTCGGAATTCACATCTTCAACAGTTAAGATGTCTTCTACTGATGAGGCTTTTCCCACTTGTTCATAGATTATTCACTAAATGTGAGGAGGTTGCTGAACCCATGCTTAAGTAATTAATGTGCACTTCCCTTGTTGAGAGAGAAGATAGTGAATTACTTTAGCAACTGATTCAAAAGAATTATCCCTCAGCAATCCAAGAGTGAGCAGAGTTAGACACTTCAATGGAGATACCAAGGGCTAGAAGACAGTTGAGTCCTGAAGCCTTGGTTTTCCACGGAAATTTGTGTGAGGATGACTATATTGCAAATAGGAATTTTATACTCACTGTACTATTACATGAGGTTTTTGTTTTGTTCACTTCTGTATCCCAAGGACTTATAAGAGTGCTGAACTATAAATGTTTAACAAATATTTGTTGCATGAATGAATTGGTTAAGATGAAGGAAACCCACTGAACTTTATTTTCTAGGAATGGAACCTTAGTAGAGGTATTTGAAAAAGCCTGTTCTGAACCTGAGCCAATAATCTTTGTTAGTGTGCTAACATTTTCTTTCTCTTAAACTCTTTTTTTACCCCACTCTGGACTCTTATGTGCCTGGAACAACCAAAGGGCCAGGTTTTGTACTTCCTCTTCTACTCTGGTCTGAGAAGGACTTAAACAGACAGCCATACGCACTCACTCGTGGCTGCTTCCCCTCTGCTGATTTCTCTCTGTCCTAATTCTTTACTCTGCAGGTGTATTTCTTTTTCTCTCTGTCATTGAAAGATTATGAGCATAATTTTATTGGGGAACAGGTAAGGGTACATCATTTTGCTTACTTTTCCTCTGGGTTTTTGGCTACCTTTGCCTGGGGGAAGGACTTCTCTACTTAGAGCTTGTAGCTCACTGAGGAACTACTTTACTGTTTGTGGACATAGTCGGATAGAAATAAAGGTCATTTTTTTTGGTTGGTCACTGCCTCTGAGCATGCGTGTCTTCTGACGACTTAGTGGGAATCAGGAGTTGGTTAACAAAGGACAGAATTCCATTTTCTTGGACTACCTGATTAAAAGATACCCTCATCTCACCTCTTTAACTTCCTGCAAATGTTTCCAACCTCTCTCTCTGTTCTCCTGTCTTAGTGTATTCTTCCCTGATTGCACTTGAAAACATATTTTCTATCACTTCTATTTTCTTTTTTTTTGTGAAAGTACTTTAAGTATTCTCTCTTACTTTTTTCGTTTCTCTTGCCATCATGCCCTATACCTCTTTGACCTATTCTCTGCCCCCCTTGGCCTCAGAAGTCTCTTTGTTTTTTGGTGTCTGCTGGTGTTATGAGTATTTTTCTTTGTTAAATTGTGCGTTGTGTAAATATCCAATATTTGTCTTTGTCATTTTGACTTACTTTATGACATTAATTCCCTTGAACTCCTTTCATTTTCCTGTAAGTGGCAATGTTTCATCTTTCCTATGACTGAATAGTCCTACATTGTGTGGATGTACCACATCTTATTGATCCAGTCTTCTGTCAGTGGGCTCTTAGGTTATTTCTGTGTCCTAGCTCGTGTGAAGAGTGCAACAGTAAACGTTGTGGAACATGCAATTTTTGGATTCATGATTTCACATTCTTTAGGATGATGCCATAGAGTGGGATTGCTGGGTCGTTTTTCATTTTTTAAGGTAAATCCAGATCTGTTTTCAAAATAGTTGTAGTGGTTTACATTCCCACTAAGAGTAGACTGGTTTTTCTCTTTCTCCACATCCTCTCCATCTTGTTAAGTGTCCTTTTAATATGTGTCATTCTCATAGTGAGACGATATCACACAGCAGTTTTGACCCACATCTCCCCTATTGAAAATAATGATGAACATTTTTCCATGTGTGATTGGCCTCTGGAGATCTTCTTTGGTGACTTGTCTGTTCAGATCTGTTACCCATTTATTAATTGTGCTTTTTATATTATTGTTAAATGGAATAAGGTTTTGGTGTATTTTGTACATTAACCTTTGTTGGTTGTGTAATGTGTGAATATTTTCTACCATTTAGTGGAATGTCTTTTTAATCTACTTATATTTTCCTTTGCTATATAAAAGCTTTTTAATTTGAATTAATCCCAGTTTTTATTTTTGCATTTATTTCACTTCTAGTTTTTAGCCATATGCCCTCAGATCTTTCTTTTACTTTAATTGGAAGTGGATTTCTCCCTTCCCTAAATTCCAAAGAACATCCATCGCAATTGTCCCAATATAACTTTTCTGACACGTTTCTGTCCTTTTTTTTACTTTTCAAATAGCTTGTTAACTTAATTATCTCTGTATTCCTCACAGCATTATATAAAGCCTAACACATAATAGATTTTCAAAGATGTTTATTGAATGCTAATTCAAATTGGAATTTATTTGAATTTATAATTTATTTCTGTTAGAGACTCTGTAAATTGTGACATAAATTTTACATATATTGAAAAGTTATTCCACCCCAGAGTCTTGTCTCTCTATTCTATTTATGGTCAATGCTGTTTAGGCTAATGCTGTATTCTATACACTTTAGTTCTAAAACAAATTCATGTTCATAATGTTTTCTCCTTCCATTAATAAATTCAGAAGCTCAGGGCTTTTCAAATTTTTGCATAGTCCTCATGACATGTAGAATAATATTATATCCACTAAATTATTATTGAATATACATGTTAGTTGATTTCCAGGAATTTGATATTTCTATAATGTTAATTAATGTTATAATATGTGTTATAAATATTGAACATATTTATAATTAGACTATATAGACTTTTAAAACTCTGTGAATAAAACAGTAAGTTTTATTTATCCAAACCTATACATTCTCTTTAAGTTGGGCTTCCTTGGAAATAAGACATCTGAGTAAAATGCAAAGACTTTATTAAAAATAAGGTGACATTTTAAAAGTATTAAGCAGTTACTTCAGTTGTCCTCTATTCAAATCATCACTACTAAAGAGCATGATATATTCCCTTCAAAATTTCTAAATGGGTGGCTTTTATTTAAATAGCACCAAATTAGATACCTTAAAATAAGTACAGAGAAACATTTTTAACTCAGAATTTTGATGCCAAGTATAATAATGTACTAACCAAAACCAAAGGAATCTCTTATTTTTCCTATAAACAATTTATATGTTTTTCAACAAAAAATTGCTACTTATGATATAAACTATCCAGTCACACGGGGTTCTTGATTATACTTTCTTGATTTTTTGTTCCTTAGTTATAGAAACAACAATTTAGAACAAAATCTAGAGAAAAATCTTACTTATCACAGTTGTCCATTACATACATTAGTTGACTTTTTAGCCTGAATAAGTTGACATTTACTTAGCTAATATGCATATGTGTGTGTCTATATATCTACTATGTATATATTATATATGCTGTATATATTATATATAAGTATATATATCTATAATATAGATCCATACATTTAGATAAACACATAGATGCAGGTACAGATATAGACTGTTCCACTTACCCACTATCTCTTCAAGGGCAATTAACTTAGTAGTTTATAGACAAAGAGACATAGTCTAGACATAAATATATAATGAGATATAAATAGGTGGTGATTAGGGATAATATGAAATAAAATCACAAATTAAATTTAGTATTTTCTGGCATGAAACTTTAGCCTCACTCATCTAGGGATTATTGTGTAAGAAGAATTTGATGTTAACATGTGAATGACTGAAAAATCTATTTACCCAGACTGAAATGTAGAAAGTCTGCAAATAGTAGAAAGAGTAGTAAAAATGAAAGAATTGGCATCCCATGATAAATCCAGTGACATTTTCAGGAAAGTTATAACTGTACTCATTTCATTTTATTTTCTTTAAAGTGGATTTTAGTAATTTTCTTAGGCCACAAAACTAAAAAATAGAGAACTAAGACTAAAATCTTGATCTTTCTGATTTGCCATCTATTGCTCTTTCTACTATTTCATATATGCTACTTTTGGTGACTGATACTATAAATCACTAAGTTAAACATATTTACTCTGGAGAACTTATATATTAGTATGGATAACTGAGTAAGTGTCCTTATTTAGATGATGAAAGCACAGTTGAATTGTTTCTGAATCTACTTGTGTTAGAATAACAATACCAAGTGAATGTTGATTCATATAAATGAAGAAAATAAAGAACATCTTAGATATTATATCACTGACTTGCATTTTGATTTGAGACACATAATTTTAGCTTTCATCTGACCTCGATTGAAAAGTGAAAATAGTGTTTTTTTTTAATCTGTTATGTACTTCACTGGTTTAGAATCATATTCAGCAAGTTAATATTTTAGATTTTCACATAGCGTTCTTTGGGGAAGGAGAGTGTTTTCATAAAAGTTTTTCTGTATAAGTTCTATGTTAATTATTTTACAAGAATTTCCCTCTCCACCCCAACCACTTTTAGAAGGACATTTTGGCAGCAGTCATCAAACTAAAAGAACAGAGGAACCATTGACAGAAATTAATACAATAATTAAATATGGTCATATTTGCCAGAATTAGATAAAGGTTTCCATCCATCTGGATTCCATGTAGTCTCCCTTCCAAAATATCACTTATACTTCAGCCTTCTGATCTCTGCTGTTCAGGCAGCAGAGTTGGGAGTGAAACTTGAGTTGTGGGTGGGATGAGGGGAGACAGAGAAGATGCAGAAAAATGGTGAATAAGGGGTTTATTTAATTTATCATTTAAGCATCCAGCAAAGTATATGTGACCTGGACTTGCGGACTCATTTTTACTAGGAAACTAGTGTATAGCACTGGAGTTAGTGTCACTGGGAAAATCTTAAAATAGAAACCGTGCAAAAGAAAAAAAACTCAAATGTCAGAAAGTATCTCACATTTCTTCCAGAAGACCTAGCCCCATTTGGGTATATATTGAAATCTTCAAGTATTTTTATTTGAGTTCCTGGAACCACAGCTATATGTTGTCAAAAGTTTTTTACTCCATTTCTAGAAACACAAAAGTTTTAGAAATTAGAATTCTTTGCCCTTCTGCTGTCTAAAAAAATTACCAAAAATATTCCCTTTAAAGCAGATTTTCAGGGAGTATACAACAAAAAGGAAAAATATAGTAGATAACATTTAATTTGGTACTGATCTTCATTAGAGAAATCAAATTTAATTTTATAGTCAACTGAGACATCACAGAATATCTTAAATAATCATCAGTCTTTTGTTGTCTCACATTGAATCATCGGACTTAGAAATAGATAGGTGAGAAAACCTTTAGTTACTACACTAAGAACACTTACTTGTTCTTAGAATATAGAGTAGAGAAAAAACATAAATCAGACAAGGGCCTCTCTTTTGTAGGCAATATCTGTTGTCCTGAAAAAGGCCAAAGTTCTAATTCAAAGTGAAGAACTTGTTAGACAAGACTCACTACCTTGCTTATAGGAGTAGGAGGTGATTACAAAATATAGCTACAAGGATCTTCCCAGAGCATCATACTCAATCTGCAGATAGCTGAAGTTTCTATAACAGAGAGAGTAATAATTTCACGAAGTCAGGTGAAGCTACAAGGCTAATTCCTGTAAGAGAGGGAATATAATGATTTATATTATATTCTTTTTATCATCTTTATTATATTCAAATAACTTGCACCAGATTGTTTCACTAAGCAGTCAGCAGATATTTATTGACCACTTACTGGTGAGATGTGGTGAAATTGAAGTCACATGTGTTCTCCCTGATTTCTTAATTGACTTCTCCAAGCTGAAATACTTGTTTCCGTCATTGTGTTATAGTTGTGATATCACACACTTCTGCAAGAATACTTTTATTATCAAATGTTTCCCCCATTGAATTGTATGTTTCACACAAGAGCAGAGGCCTTTCTCATCTTGGTAATTCAAGAGCATGTCAGAATCTTGGTACATAGTTGACATTCAATTAATGTTTATTGAATGAATTAATGATACCTTAATGCTACCTTTATAGGACTTTCTGCTAAGACGAGAAATAAAAACTGAGCACAAAATGGATTCATTGGGAGGTTAGTTGTTTTAAGTCTGTTGTGTAGAGTGGTGAGTTAGAGAAAAGACAAAAAAATCAAGAAGCCCCTAAAAGCTTTTGCCTTTTTCCCCCATTTTGCATGCAACTCCTATATTCAAGTGTGAAAACAGACGGCTATGCTTTATATTGCTTTTCAATGTTATAATCGTTCTCTATTACTCATTTTTTTACTTGAAGTTGACATAAGTTTAGCTTTCATTTGGAAAACCCCCAAGTAAAACTGCCTGTTTATCCATTTTTCCGGAGGCTCATCCTACATCTGTGTCTGAATTGAGAAAGAGTCAGTTGCACTGGAAATTCCTATTGTCTGAAAAACATGATTGTTGACTTGAATTTCAAATTTCAGCAGTAATCAGAGGTTAAAAATGAGTCCATTCTTAACTAGTTTAATAGACCTGGGATATTAGACCACACACTTAATCTCTTTGAACCTCAGTTGTCTCATCTATAAAGTGGTGACAGTAACATCTACCCAATTTAACAGCTAAGACAGTTATGTATAAGAAAATACTTACATGCTGTGGGGTACTATATATACAAGGGACTCTTGCTATTATTATGACTGTAATTACTCTGGGAATCATCACAGCAAAACTGAATAAAGGTCACATGGGCATATCTACATTATTAAAGTGTCTTGCCTCAGCAACAGCCCTAGATGTTCCCATCTGTGAAGCAGCATCTGATAAGTCTGTAATCTCATCACACAAAGTATACATTGATGGTCCCTAAAGAATTACTGGCACATTAATTTGCTTGCCTAAAAACATCTGGATCTTCTAAAATTAGACTCCTGATGAAAGATCCCTGAAGTGTTGCCAGATTTCTTTGTAGATAATTTTAATCAGTTCAGCAAACATGAACTGAATGTCTGTTATAGACCAGGCAATGTTTGAAGCAAAGAGACTCAAAGATAAGTGAGCTGGTCCTGCCTTCAGAGAGCTTATAGTTTATGGGCAGAGACAGTAATGTTATTAGATGTCCACCAAGTATAAAATGAGTCCTGTACAATTATCACATAAATTATAGTGGTACTTAAGAAAGTGGGCTAAAGCAAGATCACAGACTTGCCTGATAGAAGAGGTGCCTAAGTTGGATGTTAAAAGATAGAAATGGAACAGGCAAAATGGGTACAAGTCTGGGGGAAGGGATAATTCCAAGTAGAGAGAGCAGCATGAACAAAGGAACTGAGACTAGGAAATATACATGGCCATTCCATGTTTCCGGAGCAGAAACCACAATGAGAGATGGACAAGAAGGTGAATGAAGCTAGAGACTGGAGAATGCGGAACAAGTCGTTGGAGGACTCCAGTCATATCCTTGATTCTGTGGCAAATAGAAACATGAAGGACATGAAACAGGGAAATAACATTGTGAGCTACGGATATTAAATAAAATGTTCTGGGTATTGTAGGACATTAAGACCAGAAGCATGAACACTGGTCAAGAAGTTACTGGAGCAATTCACAGAGATAAACCTAGGACATGGTAATTAAGATAGGCAGAATAGTTGTGAAACATACCTAGATATATATACACAGGACTTGACAAATTGTTTTAATATGGCATTGAAAGAAAGATGTCAAGACAGATTACCCAGACTCAATACTGGTATAATAGATATGAATCTTATTCCATGAAATCAAGAGGACTGACATATAACTCAATGTTTATAAACTGCTTAATTTCTGATTCCACTTCAAGGCTCACTAGAATGACTCAATTCCAGAACTGCAGTCCTCACTGAGGGCCCCCTGCATAGGATTGTGCTATAATTTTGAGGTCTTATTTAATATCACAGAGTTGGGGATGATTCATCTGGTTGTCAGTTTGGGGGTCAGCCTCCCCCAAAATACTAAAACATTTCTTAAGATACCCAGAGCTGGCCTATTCCAATACATGTCACCTTTGCATATGGAACTACGGTCAACCGAGGCACTGTGCATCTTGAGAGAAACAATGTAACTTTAAAGAATGAAGACTTAACCTTAGATTTATTGTGTGTGATCGCCAGAAAAAACTTTAGCAGAGAAACCTGTGTTAAGACAGGGCAGATGTACCTAGAGGCAAGCCTTTATCATATGAAATCATCCCCTTATCATGTGAAATCCCCTCCTCTCTCCTTTATGCCCCATTCCCCTCTCATTCTGTGGCTCAGGATATATAAAACCATATAAAACCATTTTCTTCTCTTGCTGTGCTTTCCTAGGGAATGGGAGATGAGATGCCTTCTGCCTTGAAGGAAATAAACTCTTTGATCCGTGTCTTTTTACCTAAATCTGAAGAAGAGTATTTTATGTCTGAGGAAAATTGTTTTCTCTCAGGTCTTCCTGTCTTTGTTTATGTTCCAACTTTTCTTCTTCTCCTTGGGGTTTAGTGTTAGTATAGAAAATTTAGTATAGTATAGGAAAAGGCAATCCTATGTTCACTATTCATATTTTATCATATATATCTATATATCTATATTATTTTCTATTTTTACTATCTGGGCTCTCCCTCCTGATGGTCTAGGACTTTGTCCCCTTACACTTAACATCATCAAGAATGCTTTGTCACAGTGTAGGAACACACACAATCTGTTTATTGAATAAGCATGTTGAATAACATATATAAGGCTGTGTTATGAGCTGACATGACACTTCCAGCATGTTTTAGAGGGGAAAGTGCTATGATTTAGAATCCTCAGGATATCCAAATATTAAAGGAATAAATGAGTTAATTAAAAAATGGATGAAGCTGTGGCTACTTACTTTGGTTTTCAATTTTCTTACTCATCCCTCCCCTGAGGCATTGAGCACAGACCTGATTAATTGCTGAATGGTTGAAGGAGAAAAGAAAGAAATAAGTTTAAGGAGAAAAGATATAATTAAGGTGCTAAAGTAATCCAGACAGCTATTTATTTCAAGTCATGTAATACCAATCAAACAACTACTCTCTAACTACCTAGAGTATTTCTATTAAAAATATATTGTTGTTGATTTAAAAGACATATAAAAGATAGAACTGGGGAATTGGAAAGGATGGGAAAAGGGAATTTTCTTAGAAATTGACTATGTAGAGAAAATGGTATATCTTTATCTATGACCATTCAAGAGCTTTTTCCTAGGCCCTAGGCACCCTATTGCTAGCATTTTTTCTGATTTCTTTGTTCTCCCCCTCTTCCTCTGTCCCTTCTTCCCCTCCTTTCCTCCTCCTCTTTGTGGTTGTTTTGTTGCGGGAAGAACCACTAACTTGAAGCAAAATCAATTATACCTAATAGTGAAATTTGCTCAAGTAGAGAAGACCAGAAACAAACAAAAACCCAAAGATTAAAAAAAGTAAATTAGCAGTTACTTTATGGGTCCTGGAGTAATAGGAGAAACGAGAGTATACAAATGTTTTAAGTCCAAAACAATTTATAATTTCCTCTCTCTAGACTGAGACTAGGAAAAGAGGTACAAAAGGGCTACCTCTGTTGTTGGTGTTCCCTCATTTCTGTGAAAAACCATATTCCCTCTTGGTTCTCTCACTATTCTGTATCTTCCTCTTGGATGATGCTTGACTCTCCTAGGTATGGAATCATTTTCTCCATGATATAGAGATGCTTTAGTTATTAATACATTCAAATGGAGTAGGAAGGGTAGATAAATTTGGATAATATAATATAATGTAATATAATATAATTTTATTATATCTCAAGATATAAACCTATTAGTGTTACTACTTTTCTGCTTCTCCTATTTTGTATTTGAGAAACTAATTTTATTTTTATTATCATTCCTTTCAGATCATCTCCTACCCCATAGTCTATGGGGCCACAATTTGAGTTAATAGACTCAGAAAGGCAGTTTATTTCCAAAATATTCTTATATTTTTCCAGTGTTAGAAAATTTGAAAAGTGTTCATTGTCTACTATTGGTATCTCAACTGTATTTAACAGTTGAACACCAAATACCATGCTGTGGAATATGTGTACTTTTTCCATAATAGCAAATACATGCTAGGATTATGTCCATTTCTTTCTATGAAGTTCATATTATTGTTTTACAGAGGAGAAACAGACTTCAGGAGATGAAATAACCATACCTCTCTTAATTAGTTGCCTTGAGATTTAGACCCAGGTGAGCCTTGTTCAAAAGATCCGTGGGTTTTCTAGTACACTTTGAAGCTTGCTGCCACTTTTGTACAAATTCCACAAAAAAAGTTCTTAGGTACAGTAGTATGTAAGACATAGTCAAAAGAACATGTATTCAGGGCCAGGAGACTTTGGTTCAAACACTGTCATTTTACTTCTTTTTGTTCATTGGTGTGAAATAGAAAATGAACTCGCATTCCAGTTTTGTCATTTACCAGCTGTGTAAACTTGGGTGAACTCATTTTCAAGTTTCCAATTTTTCTTTTGCCCCAACAAGAGGATAATAGTAGAGTGGCTGTGGGAAACAAACATGATAACACATTATAAAAGCCAAGCACAACCTGTGGCACAAAACAAGCAGCCAATAAATGTAGTCATGTCACCTCCTGCAACTCATTTTGATAATTTGTGAAGCATGCAATATGTCCTCTGTGCTACTGGGTTATTCAGTAAACATGTGGGTGTAAGAACCAACATCCTGATATAACGAAAAACAGAAGAAATAAATATCTGACTCAGGAACTCTCTCTCATTTCTTGGAAGTTGTAGAAATGAAACAACAATCTTTGTTATTGAAGTCACCTCTTGAATACGTAGTAGAATATCTGCAATTTAGTATCAGTAGTTCATAGCTTTCTCAAGGAGCCTAGAGCTGCTGGGAGGTGGTGCAGAGTTGGTTCTGAAGCTGCCCTCTGAGATGAGCAACTGACCTCACAGCCCAGGGTACTGAGCCAGGAGTCTGGGCCAAGCATGCAATATTCCATCTGCCGTCCTAAACAAAGGTAAATGACCTTTATCCTCAAGGAGTCATTCAGCTTCAAGAAGGAGATCTCACCTTTTACAGGACAGACAGGCTTGAGAGATGCTATGCTCAAGTGACTGAAGAAGGGAGAAAAATCTGAGATCTAGTTAACTAAATGTATTGAGGTCATTTCTACCATCCATTGATGGAGCTCAGAAACAAAGTGTCAGGAGGTCTATAATTAGGAGAGAGAGTTAAAAATTTAATAGCACTTCAGATTTCAACCATACCTATCATCATTTTTCCAGTCATAAATTTCTTCCCCTTTACACTTCATAGGGACTATAATCATCCTTCTTTTCAGTATTTGAGAGAAATGTGTAAAGAAAAATAATAAAGGAAAGAAAGATGATGTTTTGAAGAGATATTTAATAGGCGCTAGAGAGTTCCTGGGAGATAGGCTCAGCTCTGTTTCCATTTTTCTTCTCACTCTGATTCATTATAGACCTCTCTGACTGAGGAAAGTGAAGTCACTGCCCTCACACGAGTGGTCCTCAGTGTATGCTCTGTGAGTTGCCACCTGCTCCCTCTGAGGAAGGCAGACTTCGTATGACTTCTGCGGCTAGTTTACAATGAAGTGTGATAGTTATTCCTGAAGATTTTATGCTCAAGTTATCACCCCTTACATCTTATTTTTTCTGATGAACTTTATTTTTTATAGAAGTTTCCCAAGTTCATAGAAGTATTGAGCAAAATATTGCCAAATATCCCCAGACCTCACACACATACAGCTTTCCCCACTATCAACACTGAACCAGATGTGGAACTTTGTTACATACAATCCAGGAAGCAACAATGACACATGATAATCAGCCATAGTCCATAGTTTATGGTAGGGTTCACTCTTGGCAGTATATAGTCTGTGGATTTTGATGAATGTGTAATGATATATGTGTCCCCCACTTTGGTATTGATTGGAATAGTTTCACTGTCTGTGTTTCACCTCTTCATTTCTTCCTCCCTCACCCCTAAGGACCACTGATCTTTTTATTGTCTTCATAGCTTGGCCTTTTTCAGGCTATCATACAGTTGGAATCATATATTGTATAAACTTTTCACTTTTGCTTTTTTCACTTGCATTTTAGATTCCTCTGTGTCTGGTCATGACTTGATAGCTCATTTCTTTTTAGCACTGAATATTCTGTTGTTTGGATGTTTTATCCATTCACCTAATGAAGCATATCTTGGTTGCTTCCAAGTTTTGGCAATAATGAATAAAACTGCTATAAATATCTCCATGCAGGCTTTTGTGTGAGTATAAGTTTTCAGTGTAATATAGTAAAATACCAAAGAGTATGTTTGCTAGATTGTATGGGGAGATTATGTTTAGTTAATAAGAAGCCATCAAAGAGTCTTAAAAAGTGTCCATGAATGAAAATTCCCTCCAATAATGCATAAGAGTTTCTGTAGCAGCATTTGTTGTTGTCAGTATTCCAGATTGTGGCCATTGTAAGAGGTGTGTAGATTATTTCATTCTTGTTTTAAATTGCAGTTCCCTAATTACGTATGATCTAGAGCATCATTTAATGTCCTTATTTGCCATCTGTATGTCTTCTTTGGTGAGGTGTTTGTCAGATGTCATTTTGCTCAGTTGTTCATTTTTTAATGTTGTTTTAAGATTCTTTTGTATATTTTTTATAGCAGCCCTTGATCAGATGGCATCTTTTGCAGATATTTGTTGTCATCTTCTAGCTTGTCTTCTTATACTCTTGACACCCTTTTTTAAGTCTAAGGCAAACTCAAACATTTGTGTTCATTTTCATGTGTAAGACAATTTTTCAAAAGCAATAGGAATGAAATACTTGGGTTGCCATGGTATGGGTTTCATGAATTAATGAAAAGTGTTTAAAATAGTGCATGCTTCCTAATTAGGGTATGTATAAAAGCTAGGTATTATTAATGCAAAAGAAGTG
This sequence comes from Scalopus aquaticus, assembly GCA_004024925.1. Lineage (NCBI taxonomy): Eukaryota > Metazoa > Chordata > Mammalia > Eulipotyphla > Talpidae > Scalopus > Scalopus aquaticus. The sequence continues at coordinate 156,065 of PVIJ01001166.1, read as the reverse complement.
AAGGTGCTTTTGAGTAACATTTCTCCAATTGTCACATTTTTTATGCTGATATGAATTTATGGAGAAATTGTTGGATAAAAGTCTTTGGGAGAGACAGACAATATCAATGGTTCTCAATTGGGGGTGATTTTATTTACTAAAGAACATGTGTTCTGCTATGACTGGACGAGAGGGGACAGTGCCAGGGCATGTAGTAGGTGGGTGTCAGGGATGCTGTTAGGTGTGTGTGACACACAGGATAATTGCATCCCTTACTCACCATCAGCAAAGACGATCATACCCTAAGCATAACATTGCCAAAGTTGAGAAATCTAGAATAAAATAAAATAAAATTGAATATGTCTTTTTATTATATCTCCTCTGACCTATTACTATGCTCCTGGCTTTGTGCAAGAGCTAGAATGGGCTCACATGAGCAATATTTTCAAATGAACTTGTTTTCAATGCTGGGGTCCTCAGATGCGGATTTCTATGTCCATTCTTCTAAAAAACAGTTTTACTGAATTTATTTGTAAATTATTATCGCAAACATTTACTTTCTAATCCTTGCAAGTTGGAGCTAATATATTTTAATTTCCCTTAATGTTAATGATTTGGAAATAATATAAACTACTTTCCATAGATAAAAGTCTACAAAATGAGTTGCTTAGCAAAGAGATTATCTAAAAACAACCTTGCTAAAAACAGGTTAATGCTTTAAAAGACACAATTGAATAAGACATAATTAAAGATAACTATTTCCTTCCTCTCATTTTAGAAACACCATGAGCCATTGGCATGGGGGTAAAAGGAGTTTATTTCATGACTTTTATGTGGAATTTTTTTCAGTGTTGCCATTAAGTAAGTTATCCTTGCATAAAGTGTATCATCAAATAACCAAACCAGATTTCTTCAGTCTGTAAATCTAGCTTGCAAAGTACTTGTTTCATGACCAAAGAAGTTTGTAATTAAATTACTTTGGTTGCTGAAGGCCCTGTTTCTTCTCTGAAGATAATATTTGATTATCAGTCCATAAAGAATGGAAAAAAAGCATTAATCTTTAAATGGGTCTTTGGACAATATTCAAAAGTAGTAAATTTTCTCATGCCTAAATGATGGTTAATAATATTTTTTCAACTTGATTCTAGTATGAGCTTTACAATACTCCATGCCTGGTATGAACAGGAACATGTAAGACTAATACTTAGTCCTCTTCTTTGAAAATCTAACAAATTGATGGAGGGGACATGCACACTTAGTAATCACAGTATTATCATCAAAGGCTATCTCTGTATTATCGGAAGAGTGACTGATTCCTTTGGAACGCAAACTACAAACTGGAACAGATGGGGGCTGGAGAAGGATTACAGAAAAAATACCATTTGAATTGGCCCTTCATTGTGAGTAGCACTTAGAGAAAACCTATGAACAACAGGAGGATGAGAAAACAGCATGAGCAAAGGCTTGTGAGAGCAAAACTACCTGGAGCGCCTATGTGTCTAAAGTCAAAGAGCCTGGCCGATGCCACCACCGAAAAGACAGATCAAGACCACTGTATGAAGGGTTCTTGGTGTTTTTTACTAAAGAGTATGCATTAGGATTTTCATTGCTTTGTGGGAATAATCCCTTTATTCTCTTTTATGCATAGGCAATTCTCATCATGAAAGTTGCTACCATTTATCAAGGGAGAAGGTGACCTAACAATAAGTCGAGTGCCTATAATATAGCCAGTCAAAAAACAGAACTTGATTCCCTTACTGCTGGTTTCATCTTTCCTCTCACATGTTTGTGCCATTTTTTTTCAATAATTTAGTAAGAACTAGATTCAGTATTTGAACATCTTTTAATTTAGTTTCTGGAGTTTTTGCTTACAAATTTTGAATTATCTTTACACATGATTTGCTCTTATTAAAATAATAGTAAACCTGTTTTTAATATTTTGAGGAACCTCCATACTATTTTCTACAAGACTAGTCTACATTCCCATCAACAGTGTATAGGGTTCCTTTTTCCCCGCACCTTCACCAACACTTGTTTCTGGTCTAAAAAATAGTGACAAATACAAAGCAGATAGCCTGAAGTCCCAGGACAATGCTTCTCTTACTTTAATGTTTTTAAATAAAAAGCTATATAATCCTTGTAACTTAGAGTCTTTGGGCATAATTAAATCTTTATTCTCATTCCCGGTGGTTCACCAACATTATTTTCCCCACAATCATCCCTTATAATGCCTTGGCCCTTTAACATCTCTTTCCTTCTTAACCTCAGAGTCCACACATTGTTTATTTTTGTTCACTGATTTTTAAAAGATTTTGATGTTATCCAGCCTGCTGCTATGTAAATGTCGAGTATTTGTTTTTATCTTTCTGACTTGCTTTACTACACATAATTTTCTCAAACTTCCTCCATTTTGTTGAAAATGCCTGCATTTCCTCTTTTCTCATGGTGAATATCACATTGTGTTCATATATCGTACCTTTTGATCCAGTCATTTATGTATGGGCAATTAGACTGTATCTGTATCTTAAGTTATGTAACAATGATGCTATGAACTTTGTGGAACTCCTTTTTGGTCACATCACTGCAGTTCTGCTGGATTGTGACTCCTCTCGGTGATTTTTTGCTTCAACATTTGTGGTATTTTCTTCCATCTCTTCATTTTTGCTTTTTCTGGGTTGTAATAGTGATAGACTTTCAGATTATTTCCTTAGAACCTGTTGAAGTAATCAGCCAACTGGTATTGGGTAGGGCTAGTAGATATAAAAGAGAGCCAGTACAATAGGGCATCAAAGAATTACTGCCAGTGAGCATGAGAGATCAAGCTTCCTATCGAATTATTATACCAAAGTTGTGTGGTGGGAGTTCATAGTAACCCCAACCCCTGTAGGTCAGCTCCTTATTCTCGGTGCTTCTTATAGTTTCATGTCAGCTTCTTCCAATAGGCTATTTTTGAGCATTAGATGCAGCTCTGGGCATGGATTGTAGTTGATATGGGGTCACAGGCTAGGAGTTCTCTTTTCTAGCACAGAGCCTTGTCCTGGGGTGTTTGTGCATGTTATTAATAGGTACTTAAACTCGTTTCTGCTAGTGTCCATTTGTTGTTTTGGTTTTAGCCAAGAGTTGGGAGATGGCAGGTGCTTTGAATATCTCAGCCTCAGTTTTATGTCCAAACTGTTTCTCCCGACTGATTCAGTGTCCAGCTGTTCTATATTGAGAGCTTCCAGCTCAGTCCAGTAATCCTTACTCTGCATTCACACCTTGGCAGCTTTCCAACAGTGCACCCTGGGTGCCAGCTCTTATCCAGTACTAGGTCTCAAGAGTGGCCAATGTTGATGTCTTCCCCTGAGTCAACAAATGTTGGGGGCACTGCAGAACACCCCTTCCTTCCCTTTTGTGGGTTCTATTCAATATTTATCTGGTATCACTAGAAAAATAGTTCGCTTCAAGTTTTTCCTACCACTTTCCTTCAGACTGTTGCTCCTGTGGTCATCCATTTCTCTTTCATTAGTTTGGCTTTGATCTGCTACAGTCTAGTTGTAAGTACATGGAGTAGACAAGCCTAGCATCTTTACTCTGCCACCGTCTTGCTGGACTTCGAACAGTTTTTGTCTTTATAGTTCTGTAATAGGGAACTTAGAACAATATTCAATGTACAAAAACGTTGCATAAGCAAATGGAGAGAAAACTGCAACTTGAAAACAGCATATCAAAAGGAGTCTTTTTTTTGCACAATTTATGATTAATAATAAAGAATATCTCTAGTAAGATAGGAAAAATAGGGATTTCTTTTGAGATGATAGACAAACTTACTACAGGCTCACCTGTTTTTTTAATTTTTATTTTTATCACATTTATCACATCTGTTTAGCCTATGATTAAAAAGCAATCTAAGCACTAAAAATCTTAAATTTTCTACTCCTTGAATATACTCTTCTTTCTAGTTACTATGGTTTTTGCTTTATTTTTCAATGTTACTGAGCTGTAATTGAGGTGTGTGTGTGTGTGTCACTATAGAATCTCAAGGTATACAGCATAATTTCTTAACATATATATATCGTGAAATAGTTATCACAGTAGGTTTAGTTACCATCCATCATCTCATATAGACAAAGAACAACAAAAGAAAAGTAATTTCTTTCTTGTGATGAAAACATTTAGTATTTTCTCTCTTTCAAATGTAACATAAAACTGTTAACTGTTGTCATCGTCTTTGTATTATATCCTCCATACTTATTTTATGACTGGAAATTGACAATTTTTAATCAACTTCATCCAAACCCCCCATCCTCCTCCATCTTCCTCTACTAACCACCAGTGTGATATATTTCTGAGTTTGGGTTTTTAGATTTCATGTATAAGTGAGAGCATACAGTAATTCTTTTTCTCGAACTTATTTCACTTAGCATAATGATCTCAAAGCCTATTCATGTTCTCACAAATGGCAGGATTTCCTTAATTTTTTATTACTGAACAATATACCACATTTCCTTTATACATTCAATTATTGATGGACAGATAGATCGTTTCTACAATATGTCTTGGCTATTGTAAATAATACTGCAGTTAACTTGAAGGTGTAGGTATCTCTTCACTATAGTGTTTCCATTTCCTAGGAAATGTACTCAAAAATGGAATTGCTGGGTGATACAAGTTTTTTAATTATTTTAAGATCCTAATACATAATAGCTGTATCAACTTAAAATCCCCAAAAGAGTGCATACTGATTTCCTGCCCTCACAAGTCATTACAAGAACTTGTTAGCTCTTATCTTTTTGATAATAGCCATTTTAACAAGCATGATGTGATATTTCATTGTGTATTTCACTTGCATTTCCCTTATTAGTGATAGAGTATATTTTTAATTTGATTGCTATTATTATTTGCTATTGAGTTGTATGAGTTCTTTATATATTGTATATATTATGCCTATATCAAATACATGATTTGCAAATCATTTTCCTACTTCATAGATTGTTCATTTTGTCAAACATTTCTTTTGTTCTGCCAAAGCTTTTCAGTTTTATTTAGTTCCACTGTTAAGTTTTGATTTTGTTGTTTGTGCTTTTGGTGTCACATACAAAACATTATTGCCAAGACTCATGTCAAAGACTTTTCCCTGTGTTTTCTTCTAAGGGCTTTATGGTTTCTAGTATTACACATAAATTTGAATTAACTTTTCTAAGTGTGTAAGATCCGAGTTTAGTTTTATTCTTTTGCATGTAGATACCCAATATGCCCAGCACCATTTATTGAAGAGGCTGTCTTTTCTCCATTAAATATTCTCACCTCCCTTGTCAGACATTAGTTGACTGTATACGAATGGGTTTATTTATGGACTGTCGTTTATTTCATGGGTCTGTGTCACTCTCTCTCTCTTTTAATGGCTTTATGTGGTTAAGTTGAGATGACTTTATAATACAGCTGGAAATTATGGAATGTGATACCTCCCACTTTCCTCTTTCTCACTATTGCTTTGGTTACATAATAAATATCGTGATTGATTTTTTTCTACTACTGCAAATATTGCCATTGGAATATTGATAGGAACTGCATTGAATCTGTAGATAGCTTTAGTTAGTATGGGCATTTTAATAATATTAATTTTTCATTCCATTAACACACACACTTTTACATTTGTTTATTCTTCAATTTCTTTTATAGTTTTATGGTTTCTTTATAGTTTTTAGTATAGAGGTGGACTGACCGTTTTGTTTAAATTATTCTTAAATATTTAATGTTTTTGGTGGTGTTGTAAACAGGATGGCTGTATTTCTTTTTCAGATAATTTGTGAGTAGTATGTAGGAATAATTGCTTTTATATTAATTTTGTATCCTGCAAATTTACAGAATTTGTTGACTAGATTTAGCACTTTTTGTGGCATCATTAAAATTTTTTATATGTAATATGTCATTTGTGATAGGGAAATTTTTGTTTCTTCCTTTTCAATTCTGTTGCCTTTAATTTCTTTGTCTTGTTTGATTATTTTGGCTAGGTTGAATAGGAGTGGTGAGGGTGGGCACCCTTACCTTGTTTCTTGTCATTGTTATCGTCATCCTTATCATCCCTATTAGAAATACCAGTGCTCTCAGTCTCTCACCACTGAGTATGAGATTGCCTGTGAGATTGTCATATATGGCCTCTCTTATGTTGAAATATATTCCCTTTATACTTAATTTATTAAGAGATTTTATCATGAAGAGATTTTGAATTTTGTCACTTCTTCTGCACATATTGAGTTGGTATTTTTTCTTTAATTCTTTTAACACGATAGATCACATATATTGACTTGCATTTGTTGAACTATTCTTGCATCCCATGGAAAAATCCCACTTACCTCTGAAAGCTTAAGTATGTCTTTAAAAAAATTAAACAGTTTTGTAACTATCCACCTGCTTTATTTTTCTGATACATTTTAACTTACTCAAAATAAAGATTAGAGGAGATACTTACCGCCAGTCTCTAATGAATTCTTATAATTTAGTAAATCATAAGTGCTTTATTTTTAGTACAAGAATTTCCCTATCAATAATAATGTATCGTTTACAAGTCAATTTGAAAATGGTATCAACTTAATAATTTGAAGGGTATTAATGAGTAGATATCCTCACTTATATTGATACTTACATTGATTTGAAAAACTTCAATGTACTTTCTTCTAGAAAAATAAAGCACTGTTGGAATGTGCACTGTGTACTATGTGTCCAGAGATGTTAGTTTATCAACTGGTTTTCAGTTCATTAATCATAAGTTAACATCTCATAACTTCTATGTAACCACCTCAATAATCAAAGATTGGAACCAAGAGAAAGATATTTCTCTTTTGTATTGTTACGTAGATTGTTGTCTGAAAAAAGTATATGAAAATTTTCTAAAACCATCAAGTAACTGTTCAGTACAAATCACTTACCTATAGTTTAAAAAATAGTCCAATTTACTCTGAAGCTTTATTTTGCATTTAAATGTGTGAAATGTGAGAGTCTACAAAGAAATATATGTGGGTTTAAAATATTTAATTTGGATAAATCTAAAAGCAATAAACATTAAGAGAGAAAGAAAATGTACACAAATGATAGCTTTCTTTTCTCTGATAATATTTTTTAAATATAGACTTGCTTAATTTTTAAATTTCCTTTTTATACACTCTGGACTGTTATTTCAAACTATTGGCTTATATTCACAATACTTATTTTAACTTATTACTATATTCTAACATCACTAAAATTTACAAAATGTTTAATGCTTTGAATAGGAAAGACATTCAGTACCAGTTTTGCTTTTATTGCCAAGCACATCCAATAAAATTATTTTTTTTAAAGATTTATTTTTTTTATTTATACATACAAGTTGGGGTACAGGCCAGAGGCGTGGGGCAGCGAGAGGGTTCACCAGAGACAGAGCAGGTAGCAGAACAGGCAGATCAGAAATACACTGCTGAGAGGAGCAGCGGGCGAGGCAGGAGAGGTCTGCCGCACCATGTGGGATTCTCCCCGGCCGGGCGTCGAACTCGCGCGCCGCTGCTGATAGCTCCACAGCCCAGCGCTTAACCGCTGCGCCACCGGGGAGGCCCCCAATAAAATTATTTTATTGGAAATTCAATAATTGTTGAAAATTAAATGGCTTGTAGAAGAGAAAATATGTTCTACAGGAAAAACAATTTTATTCATTTTTAAACAGTACTCTTTTAGTAAACATTTCCTCCAATATTCTCAAATGCAAGACAATCTTACCACCACGTTAATTTTATAACAGTATAATTTAAATAAATTCATAGAAAATCTCAACTTGCTTCTATTTTTTTTTTAAGGCTAGAATCATGGTTAAAGGCTAAAATTACATTTGGTGTATTATTTAAGTACAATGCGGACTTCTAAGGTTAAAACAACAGTATCAAAAAGGAGCTTCACCTTCTTTGACCTGCTATGCTGAGAGCACTGAGCATGAACATGCTTTGGGAAAAGCAGTAAAATTAATTTTTTTTCTCTTCAGCTTTTCCAGGGGCAAAGAAAAGAGCAGACAAAATACAGAAGGTCACGCATGACAAGCAACTGCAAACCACTGTGAAAGGGAGTCTTTGCCATCCGGATGGTGGAATTAGATAAAGACAAAAAGATGCAGGGGGTCAGAGGGACAGTTTCTCCCTCCTAGTCACACCAGAGTAAATGTTCTTGTGAGAATGAGAAGCAGGACAATATTTTTATGTTCAATGTTCAGCTGATGTCAGAAAAATGACTTTATTTCAGGAATATTAGTTGTGAAACTTAATAGAATTATTTTTGTGACTCAAAGTTTTTATAGGGGAATGTGTGCATATAGGGTATATGATTTTGTAGCTGCAGACTTCAGTAGGAATTGTCACATTTGTACAACCAGTTTATACTCCATTTTTGCTTAATTTCAATAATTTGTGTTATTTTCTGGTGAAGCAGTATGCTTATAGTAAAATATGGGCCATATAATATAATTTAAACCTTGAGAAGCTCATACACTATAACTTTAGAAAAGTGAAAATGATAGGGGTATTATTAATAGCTTTGTAATGTGAACAAAGGCAATTCAAATGATCTACAACCTAAACTTAAGAAAATGAATCTATTTCATGAAGAAAAGGTCTGGAATCAGTGTCTGTCAGGAGCAAGTGACCAGTAGAAAGATGTTGCTCGACAACTAAGCTAGTAGCTAGGAAATTTTGAAAATTTCTACCTAAAACTTACTGTTCTTAGGATTTCAAGGATTCATAAAATAAAGGGAATGTAGTCGAGTGGAAAAGGACAAATACATAATTCATGAAGCAGCCCTTTCTGACATACCCTGCTGCTTTTGGCTCCTAAAAATAGATCGGTTAAGAGCAACATGTAATAATTTCCTTCAAAATAGTGTAAAGATGTATTTTATATGAAAGTGATCTAAAGTCTTGCAGTATAAGCAATAGTGGAATATTCAGTCTATTTTAGAGAAAGACATGGGGTATTATGCAGAATATTTTTGAAATTACTTTTTTTTTCCCTGTGGCCTAATTAGCATCTAGCTGGAAGGCATTGCATGCCTCTTTGCTTCACTCTGTTCTATGCAAATTATCACGGTGGAACAGTGCCCTTACTAATAGATTTAAAATATACTTTAGGATGATACATTTTTGCGCAGACAGCAAATTTGACATGGAATTTTCAATTGGGGGCAAAGACATTTACCATCAATTTGAAATACAGAGAATGTAGTGACACATCAAGTAACAAACAGAAGAAGCCATTTCAAAATAATACAAAATTTAGAACTTGACCTGCATAAGTGAATCCATTATCACTTATCTCTCAAATTCTAGCCTATTACATTTTTTAAAAAGTTGAATTTGGAAAGTATAGCAATACAGCAGTGTTAAATCTATATAGAACTATTTAAAAAGGAAACAAAAAAGTATGTATACACTTCCTTAGACCTTTTTCCTATATTATAGATTATTATTGCATGAACTTAAAAACATAATGTAGTAATTGAAACTGTACCATTGTTTTGAAGTTCAGCATTATCAACTATCTCATTCCAGTTATACTTGCTGCTATAAATAATTGCATTATTGTTACTGAATTTTGCAAGGTTGCTGATTTTGAAAAATATAAAATGAATATATAATTAGAATGATTAAATTTTATTTAACTTATTAATTGTACCCAGTGAAAGTCATCAATGGTATTAGTTTTATAAAACATTTTAATTTATGTTGTAAATTAGCTATCTCATTAATTTTCATCTGTCTCCTAAGAAATGCCATCTTAGTAAAAACACTCAAACCAGAAATCTATAGCCTGTGGACTTCTGGTAGTCTACCTGTCAGTTCTGATTATTTCCAGTAATCCAGTTATTTCACTGACCTACTTTTCTAGTGACTACTAACCTTTTTGGGCAAAAATCAAAGGTTTGTTTTTTCTTGGTGGTAGATGCTTTTCTTGCCGAGATTATTAATAATTTAGTTAACATATTTGTAAAGCTGACTTCTGCTTCAGGAACATTTTTATATATTCTTAATAAAATAATGAATTGTTTATACTTCTGTTTTTGAGACACATTGTTCATATCTAATAGACACTTTGTAAGTTATTTCCAATCTTTACCTCTGAATAAAGGTAAGATTCAATATATGTCAAAATATATTTAAAGTAAAATATGCTGAACTAATTTAAGTCATTATTGGCACTTTCTAAGGAGAGATAAATTAAAATTAGCTCCTTATGAATATAATTTTAAATTTTCAAAAGTATTAGATTTGGTTTGTAATCCCTTTTTTAAAAAGATTTTTATTTATTTTATTTTGCATAGAAGAACTGGGGTAAAGACCAGAGGTGCAGGGTGGGGTGAGAGGATTCACCAGAGACAGAATGGGGAGCAGAACAAGCAGTTCTACTGAAATATACTGCCGTCTCACAGCAGGTGAGACAGGAGAGGTCTGCTGCACCATGTGGGTCAGCTCCCTGGCCCAGGATCGAACTCCGCTGTGAAGGGCCGTAGCGCAGGTAGCGTTGAAACTAACCCAGGGGAGGCCCTATGCTCCTTTTTAATATCATATTATCACTGGAGTTAATTGTGAAGAGTTTATTTAATCTACTTGACATACACACCCAACACACACACACACACACACACACACACACACACACACACACACACTTTGAATTTCTGTTACTTGAAATGAATTGACATGGTCTCCTTTGCATACATTTGGCTAAAATGGAAACTGCTTATGGAAAATAACTCCTGGATTCATATTCTAAAATATTTTTGCTTTTCTATTTGGTCAACTATTGAGGAAAAAAATTAAGAAAACTCTCTCTCATTTGTTATAGTAACAAAGTAATGTAATATTAATAGTCTTATCAATGTATATTGAATGCATGCTGAAATGCTAACTAGTCCACTAGACACCACTATAGCACCAATTAACTGGTTGTAGATTAATTCAGACCTTCTATCTCATATCTGTATTATTAGTGCCTTCCTTCTAGTAAATTTTATAAAAAATAGAGTAATCTCCACCTCATATTCACATAAATTTTACTTTCATAAAGTTGTCTACTGTCCTTTGTGCCCATAATGCACAATGTTAAAATGAGATAATTATAGTTGGTAAATAGATCAGTAAGAGCACAGTTCAGGAAAGAGCCATCTCATGCTGTCAGTTATTCTGATCCCTTCTGTGATGATGATGATTGCATTGCATGTTACAAGTTGATTCTGTGAAAGGAGCATTTAAATCATATACAAAGCTGTTGCACTAGGTTGACAGAGTTCTTAACAGGAAAGGATAGAACAAGGTCTAACAAACCCCAATATGTCTATTATAATAAAATTCAAAGAAAAGAGCTAATCTAAGGAATGGATGTGAAGTGGAAAATATATACATCTGTGATGAAAATATGTGAGGGATGATTACAAAATCACTTACAACCTTAAAACTTGTGGCATTCATGAGAAGAGAAAATAACTTTCAGTTTCATAGTGAAAATTAGAAAAATACATTAACTCTCCTACTTTATGTCTTTTTGGATCTTGTTTATAAAATATCCCCTGAAAGTCTTCTGTAAATATCTAATGTATCCAGCCACAGAATATTATTTCTTTTAGAGGAATATATTGAAAAATAAATTGTTAGATATAATAAAACTGATGCCATTTTCTAGTGAGTTCTTAGGTAGAATTTAGTTAGATTTAGTTAGGTGAATTAAATGCAGCTAGATTCAGTTTACCTGATTTGGATTTTTTTTTATTTATTTATTTTTATTTATATATACAAGCTGGGGTACGGGCCAGAGGTGTGGGGCAGCGAGAGGGTTCACCAGAGACAGAGCGGGTAGCAGAACAGGCAGATCAGAAATACACTGCTGAGGGGAGCAGCGGGCGAGGCAGGAGAGGTCTGCCGCGCCATGTGGGATTCTCCCTGGCTGGGCGTCGAACTCGCGTCGCCGCTGCCGACAGCTCCACAACGCAGCGCTTAACCGCTGTGCCACCAGGGAGGCCCCCTGATTTGGATTTAAAGCAAAATCTTCCATCTTCATTGGTAGAGGAAAAAGAAGTACAGATGAAAACCGACACTGAAATGAACCACAGTAATTATCCTCAGTTTGGAGGCCTAACAAGCTACTATATCTTACCCTTAATTATCCTGGACATTTACTATGTTGCAGCAGTAGGAAGAGATCCTTTTTGTGAGAAATTCACCAAAGTAAAACACAAACTGCCAGAAATATGAGGTGTGGCAAAAAAATAGTACTAAGAGGAACATATGAAACAATAGAGACCCACATCAAAAAACAAAGATCTCAAATAAATAATTTAACTTTACTAGTTAAGGAACTAGAAAGAAAGAACAAGTGAAACCAAAAGTCACTAGAAGGAAGGAAATAATAAAATGAGAATAGAAATAAATGGCATGAAATAAAGAGAGTACAAAAGGTCAATGAAACCAAAAGCTGTTTTTTTGAAAAGATAAACAAAATGGGTAAGTCTCTACTGAGGCTCACTGAGATAAAATAAGGAGGAGAAAACGTAATAGAATCTGAAATGAAAAAAGAGAAGTTACAACAGGCAGCTCAGAAATGGAGATGATCATAGAGACTACTATGAACATCTTTATATCAGTAAACTGGATATCATAAAATAAATTGACACATTTTTAGAAGGATACAACCTTCTAAGACTGAAACAGAAAGAAATAGGAAACTTCAGCAAGCAAGTTACGACTAAGGAAATTGAAATAATAATCAAAAGTCTCTCAGAAAACAACAGTCTAGGACTAGATGGTTTTACTAGTGAGTTTTACCAAACCTTCAAAAATAAACATATACTTCTTATTCTCAAATGCCTCCAAAAATTTGAGAACTCTAAAAACATTTTATGAAGATGTTACTCTGATATCAAAAGCAAACAAGGACCTGACAAAGAAAACCATAGAACAATATCTCTGATGAACTTAGATGCAGAAATCCTCCATAAAATCATAACAAACTGAATGCAACAATATACCAAAAATACCATACATTGTGATCAAGTGGGATTTATTCTAAGGATGCAAAGATGGTACAACATACACAAATCAGTATCATTAACCACATTAATAAAAGGAAAGGCATTTTTATGTCATTCTCAATAGATGCAGAGATAGCTTCTAGCAAGACTCAACATCCATTTATAATTAAAAACTCTCAATAAAATGGACTAAAAGGAGCATACCAAAATATAATAAAGACCCTATTGCCAATCCCAATACTAATATCATACTCAATGTGAAAAACAGCTTTTCTCTATGATTAGGTACAAGACAAGGATTGTACTTCTGCCACTACTATTCAACATAGTGTTGGAAGTCCTACGTAGAGCAATTAGGCAAGAGGAAGATATAAAAAGAATCCAAATTTTAAGTGTAGAAGTACAACTGTCAGTCTTTGCAAATGTAATATATATAGAAAGTCCTAAAGATGCCACTAAAAATTATTTGAAACACTAAATTACTACAGTGATGTGTCAGACAATATACAAATATCTGTTAATTGCCTAAAGAAATCAAGAACACTATCCATTTACAGTTGTACCAAAAATAGTGATGTGTCTAGGAGTAAATCTAACAAAGGAGGAGAAAGATCTGTGTAATGAAAACTTTATGTATTTCTCTTTTATTCCAGTAAAAATAATTAAAAATGAAGTATATGAAGTAAAGGAAAAGAATAATGACTCGGTACTTTGAACTATATAAAAGTAGCTTTTTTACAAAAGCAAAATAACCTACTTCTCTGTCACAGAAATTCATAATAATATTGCCACCTCTGTTTTCTTGAATTATCATTTAGTTTTAATACAAATAGTTAGCAACTAAAAAAAAAAATTTAATTTTAGGTATATTCAAACTCAGAAAAAACTTCTTTTATGAACAAAGTTTTCATTTAAAAGCAAAAATATTACACCTCTCAATCTTCAATCTGTTTCACTGTTTTAATTTTAATCACAAAAAATTCCAAATGTTCGCATAAAATGACAGAATTGCATTAGCTCCGGTTGCTTCTTGATCTTAGAATCACTGTGCTGTCATTTATATTACACAGCTGCTGCATTTTAGACACAGGAATATGTAGTATGAAAAGGGTTAGAATCATGCTGTGATCACAATGAAAGTTTGAGCAATTCTGAAATAAATTTATTCCTGAAGTGAACACCTGTAGTTGTATCTGGACTTCTTGTGCAGGCTGTATAGCTGAGAGTTGCATGAATTAATTTACACATAGCGGTTTTATTATATTACTATTTTTAAATTCTCTACAAATAATGTATCCATTAAGTTCAAGAACAATCACTTCTACCATCCTAAACTTGATAAGCCCTTGGCACAGTACAGCCTTTAAACATAAGAGAAATCTTTGTTTACCGCCAAATCAAATAATTCCTCCTATGTTTTCTTCTAGAAGCTTTATAACATTTGCTTTTAGTTATCTCTGTGATTCAGTTCAAATTAATTTTTCATGCATCGTAAGGTAGTAGTGAAGTGTTTCCATATGGATATTCAGTTGTTCCAATATCATTTGTTAAAACAGACAACATGTTTAACAACAAGATATTGGAACTTCAATCAAAATTTACTTGAATTTATAATTGTTGGTCTACTCATGGGTTCTATTAATCAATATTATTTTCCTCACTGAGCTATGATTTCCCCCATTACTTTTCCCCTTTATTTTGATTTTTCCTCTTTATTTTGTTACTTTGATGAGTTTTATTACCTTACAGATGTTGTAACAGTTGGCATTACTAGATACATCCTACGTGGTATTATGTATTATCCTTTTTGATGTTGGTAGAGTTATTTTGCTAATATTTGATTTGGGATCTGGGCAGCATCTATGTTCTTGATGAAAAAATCAGTCAGCAATTTTCTTATAACACCATTCTTATGCTTATCTCGTGATTTTGCTGTTTCCTAAATTAGTTAGGAAACTTTTCCTTCTGTAGCTTCTGAAATAACCTATGTCAGGCTGATAATATTTTCTTTCTAAATGTTGAAAGAATTTACCAATTAAGTCACCTGGTCCTGGAGTTTGTGGGAAGATTTGATAATGAATTTTTTTCTCTATGGATTAAGAGCTGTTCAACATTTTTCTTTCTTCTTGGTTAACATTGGTAAGTTGTGTTTTTCAAGAAATTTCTGTATAGACATGTTACATTTTTCTTGTATTTAACTCCTAATCTCCTCTTCCTTATTCCACAGATTCCATCCACATGGAATCTGCTTCACTCTGCTTTCTGCATCTGATCTTTCAGCCATATCATTTTGTTCTGCTTAGACCTCAGCTTGCTATGCCATAGCTAATGACATATCCTCAGGTAGAAAACTCACTTCCTATATTTTTTATAGGATTTATAGTTTTTCATGGTGTGAGGGTTTGTCTTTTACTCCATCATAGCCTAAAGTATCCTCTGTATTCACATTGTCACATCTTAGTTTAGGCATTTATAAGTTTGTCAACATTTTTCTCAATGATAATTCTAGATACTACTTATTCCATGCCTCTTTTTTTTCCTCAACCATTGACTTCACCATTTCAAGGCTATCCAAAAATATTTAATTTTATAGAAGATAGATCACAAGTTACCTATTTTGTATTAAATCATCTCTGAAGTCTGTTCTCAAAATACCTAAAGCACACACTAATATTTTACATACACTGTAAGTTTCTAACCAGCTGTGTCTATGATCTCAAAACACAACTTTCCGTTATGTCATAGTACCAAATCCTAACATGCTCTTCCTCTTCTTCATTCTTAGTATAAATACTACTAATTTTTCAGAACCTAGTTAATATTCTATCTTCCCAAGAAATTGCTAAACATGCGGTACTATTTATCTACATAGCTTGTTTGGGGTTCATTTTCTATATATTAATAACCTTTAACTGTTAGTGACTTACCTATAATCATGCTTATCTCTCTTCAGAATATATTAGAACCTCATAGAGAATAGAGGCTATAAATTTAGATTTCCTGACCCAAGAACATCTTCTCAAATAGTTAAGGATATGACAGCTGATATAAAAGATATAACCCCAAATCTCAGAAGCTTTAATAAGCTTTTCTATATATAAAATAAAAATATAACAGTATTAATGATATTATAATAATTATATCCAAATGATATTCATATAATAAATCATATGCTTGATTCTCACAAATATCTCAAATAAGGATTCTGATTATTTAGGCAACTCTCCTCCAACTGGTAGTCCAAGTGCTGAGTCCTCTTCTATTTTGACTCTGCCATCCCCAACACCCTTCCACGATCACTGTGTGAGTCAAATTCAAGCTGGAAAGGGTTTTACTATAAAAACACGTCCATATTTAGTTTTCTAGACCTGGTTACATTTACATCTCTCCCTGAAAGGGGCACTGGGAAATGGAAGGAATTGTAACAGCTTGCCATTGCCAGCACATCTCCCACAATATGACTGGCCCTTTGTCTTTAAGTCTCAATCTTTCTAAAACTCACTTTGGTATTTCAGTTTTTGGAGTGGAAGCAAGAGTTTAGTCCTTTCAGCAATACCATTCCTCTCTATGTTCCTAAAAATTATTACAATCTTTGACCTCAGTGTAGATCAACAGTGGAATGGAAGAATACAACTGACAGACAAATGCACCTTGATTTCTAGGCACATCATGACAGCAGTAGGTTAGAAAGACTAATATTCTACCCTGTTTTTGTTTGTACATCACTAAGAAGTAGGATTCCAGTCTTCTGAGATGTGTTAGTTTTAAGAAAAATGACCAAAAAAGGCAAGGACTTTGATCTGTCATGAGTTAGTTCTTCCTGCTGACTTAAAGGAACTATAGCCCTGCAAACTATAACCATGATCCTGCTAACTTTATGAATCAGAGAGAAACTATCCTTACAATATAGAAGAGACCTTATTGTCCCAACAAACTATTTAGAGTTTAGCACTGTTTTGTCTTGGGTACCCTAGATAGATCTCTTTCTTACTCCTTTTTCAACTCCATAAAAAATTATTGAAATCCAGAATAGGCACTGGAGATGAAACTATGACCCTAGCAATATTTGTGATATTTAAAGTTTAGTAACTTGTAGACCTAACTCCCTTCCTCCATATGTGCATACATCTCTACTCCATATATTTCTCAATTTTACCCAATTTTTATGACTAAGTTGTCCCTCCTAGCTCCCATTTTGCCATGATCCTTGCAGGGATTGTGTCCTTTTCTGAGAATCCAGCTGCCTCTTTGATATCCCAACTTTGGCCAACATTACTGAAGGAGATGGACTCACTATCCTGTTTTCAGGCTAAATTAAGGAAGCTAGTACAGGCATCCTGTCCAACAGTATCTATTTCAGAGAACAAATTCAATAAACATTAACTTCTTTCCATCTTTGTTTTGACTGTGTTGTCCCTCCTTGAAGTCTGATTTGAGGCTCCAGCATGCCTTTGAGGTAAGATAATTTGGAGTGATATATTGCCAGAAATGATACAATAGAAATAAAAATCAGTCGATGTATGAGAACTTAGACTTAAGATTAAGGGTCAAGAAATCAAGCTCTATAACTCGTAACTTAGGGTGAAACAGTGAGGAGAGATAGAGGCCCATATTATGAAGGCTAAGGGCCTCCTGCCATACAGCAGGCTCCTGCCATAAGGCTTGCTCTGTGAACATGGATGGAAGTGATCCTACATGTATAGGGAAAAACAGATCAAGCTCTGGGAATGAGAGAAATATTGATAAGAGGACACTGATTAACACTACTACAAATTCTGTGTCTCTCAAGAATTCTCAAAGGGTATGCTATGTGCAGACAAATTATACTGTCATTGATTCCCATTTATGGATGATTTTCTATGCTGTGTCTTGTACATCTGTTTTCTCAATAGTTTTATAGTTGAATAGCTAGGTAGGTAGGTAGGTAGATAAGTAGAATTTTTTCTTCTTCATTCCTACATGTCATGGTTTTATGCATGCTTCT
The DNA here is from genome assembly GCA_004024925.1 of Scalopus aquaticus. NCBI lineage: Eukaryota > Metazoa > Chordata > Mammalia > Eulipotyphla > Talpidae > Scalopus > Scalopus aquaticus. The sequence continues at coordinate 138,087 of PVIJ01001166.1, read as the reverse complement.
AATGTTTTGCTACAAGATATGAAGTCTGATTCTTTTCACTATGATTATAGGTCAGCTTCACTAAATAGAATGTGGCAGAAGTAACACTGTGACTTCTTAGTGTAGGTTAGAAAAGGTGATACAGGCTTTACTCAGTTCTCTCTCAGAAGAATATAATTTTTGAAGCCCTGAGCCAATATGGATGAAGAGGCTACACTGAAGATAACACATGGACAGTTGACATAGAGTAACTCATAGACAGAGACAGAGAGATGCCCAACTCTTCTAGTCTCAGCTCTTCAGTTTTCCCAACTTTACCTGCCAGATTTGTGAGCAAGACTTTAATAGTTTCAGTCCTGATCTTTGAGCAGCCCTGGCTGAAATTGAGTGGAACAGAGATAGGTGTTTTCCTGTGTCTGCTGTCTGAAATCCTGACCCAGAGAAACCAGGACTGTGACAGTGGGTTGTTTTATGCCACTGAGTTTTGTAATTTCCTATGCCTTTAGAGTAACTGGAATATACTTTTGTACTAGGAGTAGAGTACTAGGAGTAGGGTACTGTCATACACAACCTGAAACATGTAGCTTCATAACCAGGAGGCAGTGGTAAAAAACCTGGAAAGACCTTGAAGAAACTGTTAGAGAAATTTTTGAGGTCGATAAAGAGACTGTTAAAGTTTGGTGGCTCTCAAAGTGGCTGCTGGTGAGGTTGAAAATGAAGACAATGCAATGGGAATCTCAAACAAAGTCTTTGGTCCATAGTGCCAAGAATTGCCAATGGCTACAAGGAAAATAAAAAATAAATCTAATAGAAACATTTCCAGACAGAGTATTGAGGTACCCACCTGGATTCTTATTGCTGCTTACAGTAAAGTATGGTAGAAGAAAGGTAAGCTAAAGGACGAACATTGAAATATAAAATATCCAGGACTTGCTGGATTTTAAAGAAAGTAGTTTTATTATTAGTCTCTCAGAGATTTTCAAGTTTAGATTTCAGAGCAAAGAATAAATCCATGATGGGGCTATAAGATCTTTTGTTAAGACCTCGGAATTATTTAATATTGTGTGTATACAATATTAAAAATAATATATGCATATATAGAAAACATTAACATGCACGACATATGCAATAGGTATCTTTTTAAAAATTCTCCACAGTGCTCAGTGCAGTATCTCAGGCATGATAGATACAAAAATATTGTTCCTTTTCAAACTGCATTATTCGGTGCATCATTTGTCAATCAAAACCTGTGAACATCAGTATCCATATTAAACTACTTATGGATACAGAAATGAAGGAAAAAAATCAGCCCATCTCCAGTCATAGTAAACTACCCTCTTCCCATTTTCACTCATCAAATGCAAACTAATATGAAGCCACTGGGCTAGTGGCCAAATATCCACTTTATAGACCTTGCACTGGCTTCTGGGAATCAATTCAATATTTAAGGAAAGATACAATCCAAAGATGATGTAGTTGTGAAACATGTAAATCACTATAAGTAATTATGATAATCATGATTTTAATCTGGAAAGTAAAAATAATTGCTTCAGATGTTACAATAGAAAAGCATCTGATGGCATCTTGTTTTCTGTCATTATGGTCATATTGATTAGAGTGACCTAGAAAACAGGAAAAGTTAATAAAGACAAGTGATGTTTAGCTTTATTAGAACTCACTAATCCTACTTTGGCTTTCCTAGCATTCACAATTTATTTGGGATGAGGAGTTTAATTTAATTAGAATAGAATTTTAAATTATGAAGAATTCAGCAAAAAACGTAGTTAGTTTCTTAACGTGTCAGGAATGATACTACTATTTAACCTAAAATCAATATGTAAACCTGCTATCAAGTATAAATGGGGAAGAGAAGAGTTGTATTTGGAGGGTCAGTTCATGTTTACCAAATAGTATTTTAGGTTTGATTTTATCACTTTTGAGACTAGATCGTTATTTTCATATCAAGACTGAATATTATAATTTTTTGTATTTCAAGTGCCTTGAAGAATGGGTTATGTACACTCAGTAAGTGTGAATAATGAGTGAATAAATGAATTAATGAATGAATACATAAGTGCATAACACAGACTGAGGGAATATGTAAGGAAAATACCAATATTTAACAACAAAATTAGTGCTACAATTAATTGGAAGAAATATGTAAAGCATAGTTCAAGACTTTAGGGTGCATCCAGGAGAGAATAATCAGAGAAGTTTGAGACATAGAGAGAGGGTAATAGATGCCCACATGCAGTTAATCATTTAGATGTTGACTTAACACGTATGTAATTCTTAAATTAATTTTCTTGTTGCTACTATTTTGGGCCAATCCATCACCATACTTCTTGTTTAGAGCATATGATAGCCGCCCAAATCACCTTCATATGTTTATAGTTTGGTCCAAGAAAGTAAATCCCTTCTGCTTTGAAGAAATCTTTCTCTTTTGTGTCTCCCTACTGTCTGTGTATCCCACATGCTACTACATATGCAAAACATTGGGTTCTGAATCTGATACCGCAAACATTTCCATGTATCTGGGGGCTGGCTGTGTGTGTGTGTGTGTGTGTGTGTGTGTGTTCACACATGTGCCGGCGCACATACTCAAAAGCAGGGTTCTTCCTAAGAAAACAGAATACAGAAATAATGTAAGGTTGATGCTAAGCAGAAACCCTTGGGGCACTTGAAATCTGGAGACTTCATATCGTTGGTCTGAATTCCAAACACTCATGGCATTCAGCATAAAAGGTTGGTTAGAATCCCAGTGGTATGCCAGTGTAGTCGAGCAACGAGAGTATTTTAAAATGTGTGATCCAATGAATAAACAGTTTTTATTCATAAGTGAATAAATGTCCAGTGATATAAAGCTTGTTGAAAGAAATTCTGCTTTATATACTGCCTGCTATTTTTTATGTATAGTGAAAATATTTTGATAACATGAGATGAAGTAGTCATTTCTATAATTTCTGTAACTTTTGAAAAGAAGGGGAAATGTCTTTCTTTGACATTTCTGCTCACTAATCTGATGACTATGACAAACACTGTGATAAAATAATTGGAAAAAGCTTTTGTTTACCAGTGAATATCAAATTATTACTGGATAATTTACCTATTTTCAATATGTATTGCATTCAGGAATGTCTTGTGATTTAAGTTATATACATGTTTATAGGGGATTTATAATTTGCTATTTAGTTACCGTTATTACTTTCCAACTGCAGACGTATTACAGAAGATAAATCACTGGAATAAAACATCCTGAGGGATTCTGTGTATATTTATACCAACCTATGCATGAGAAAAGCTATACTGAGTATATAAATAACAGAAACTGAGAAAATTGTTTCTCATACACACATACACACACATATATACACATATATACATACACACACATATACATATATGTGTGTGAAGGAGGAGTCAGGACAAAGGGCAACCTCTAATAAGTACTTAATGAGTATTATAACTTTCATCTAAGTTCTGGAATCTTGCATACCAATATTGTAGAGAGTTGAATAAAAATATGACATTGAAAAAAATCTAAGTTAATATGTACCAATCAATATTACACACTTCCAAATCAGTTACCTAATGTGTGAATATTTTACATACTTACCAAGAATCATTGAAATAATTTTGGAATTTAGCTTTGAGCTAACATATCTATTGCTCTGCAATAGACTAAAGTAGTGGTATGTTCTATTAAAAAATAAGGTAGACATTTTATATAGCCTTAAATTAGGAACCTTCTTTCTTCTGCCCAATATGTTAAAAGGCAGGTCAAAAATAATAATTACAATAAACTATAATGGGGCAGCTTTACACATCATTTGACTGGGAGATTATTTTTTTATTTTTTATTATTGTACAAAGTTCTCTAATAGTCTCAAATGCCCATTTTAAAGATTCTCACATACACCTTTGCAGCTCAGCCTTTTTATCACAACTGTGAGAGAATTATTCATTATTACTTAATTTTTTTTTCTTTTGAAACCTGCCTTTTTGTAGTAGGTATCCTCACCATTAGCTTGCTTACTGAACTTTAGTCAAGTGACCAGCTAATTTGGATCATTTAAGAGTTTGCTAAAGTCATACAAACTCAAGATTTCCAGGTAGCACAGGTTTACAGGTCAAGTCAAAATTCTCATCTATTACAGTTAACCACATGAAAGCAGCTTTTCTCTAATTAGTTAGAAGTAGACAAGATTAGAGCATGGAGTATTGGGATCAGATTGGCAGAAAAATGAATATTATTATTCCCTTATAACATGAGCTATATGTGAAATAGGCATTTGACAATTCAGAATTATAGTCTTGTGCTTTGATTCACTGAAGAATTTTTTAAGAGATGACTTGTGACTAGTGCTGGGTATAAAATGAATTAAGACAGTCAAATTTGGGCAATTTTAGAGCAAAAGGGATCATACAATGCTTTACACCCTAAACATCCTGACTGAGTACATTTGTACTGAGGCTACTATTTCCTTTAATTATTAAGAAACAAAAACTTCTTCCTTATGTTGATCTGAAATTTTGACAGCTCCCACTCCTTTGTTCTTAATTCAGATTCGATACCCCCATAGAATAAATCTAACCCTTTAATGTGGGGTTACTTTTTAAATCTAAAAAGATAGGTCTCATGTATCTACTGACTTCTCTTTTTCAGAGTGAACATACTCTTAGTCTTCATTCCTCATGTGGCATGGAATCACATATCCTAGCCTTTTGCAGTCATCTTCTTAGCAGACACTGGAATTTGTCAATGTCTTTATTCAACAGTGGTGTTCAGAATCTTCCACCAATCTCCAGAATCAGATCAACTCACACAAAATGAAGGAGCAAAATCTATGCCTTCCTTTATTTTGATAAATTTATCTTAAAGCCTAAGTTTGCATTAATTTATTATTTGAGGCCCTTTTTTGTTGTTAGAGGAGTGGTGGGAGCACATCACACTGTAGATCTTTATTAAATTATTTTTTCCATATAGCTTTCAGCTCAACCCCATCTTCTTTCTGTTGCTCATTTGTTAGCAGTATTTTTGGCTCTCTTTACAGCCAAAGAATCTGTCCCTTCTGTATTTCTTAACATTTAATTAAGCCACTTGGTCTCTCCTGTCAAGATAATTTTGATTTTCTAACTGATTCCATCTTAATTGTTGACTCACTCAGCTTAGTGTCAGCATTTGGTTTGATCAGCCTGCTATCTGTATCTTCATCAACCATTAACAAAATGCCCATACTGTCTCTTGCAGCAGTGAAACAAACAAACAGAATATCCCAGAAATACCTGATCATTTGCTGGTAGATGCACTTGCTTCTTCAGGCAGGGGTGTACCACTACTGAGCAGCAGTCATGTGTGAGCAACAATGGGGTGATTATTTCAACAGGAATTTTCAGAGGCCATACCCAGAGGCTGGTTCAATTAGTTTGGGATGGTGTGTTGAAAAGTGTAAATTAACAAGTGTCCCTAGCAATTCTGGCACAGGTGGTAGGGTGACCTCATGTTTGGAAACATTAAAATGCTGAAAATGTGACCAGCCTCAAGGACAAATGAACTGGTTTCATATTCCAGCACCACCATTTACAAACGAGTCTTGATACAAATTAATTAGCCTCCCTGAACGTCAGTCTCCTCATTTGAAAAATTAGGCTCTCTATGCCTACTGCATAGTTTTAAATTAAGATTTAATCAAGATAATGAATATAAAACACTGGGCACATAATAGGCATTAATTAAATATTTTTTTATTTTTTTCTATTACCATTCACCCCAGGATACAGAACTATAGTTAGATTAATAGTACTGTTATTTCTAGAAAGCAGTGGAGTTGTTGATCATAAATGGTACAATTGTATCAGTAAGGCTGAATGGTATATAAGAGGCTAACTGTGTGATTTCAACTCAGACTGAAAGGTAACGTGTATCATTATAATAATTTTTTTATGAGATTTTGAGTCTTGAAGATAAAAACTTAAGAACCACTAAAGCCTATAATATTGATATTAGACTAAGGATTTTTCAGTTAGGGTGGTATTAAAGTCTTAGATCTGACAACACATAGGATAGTAGTAACTAGGTTTATCCTTGTTTTCTGTAGATTAAATAAAATTACGAATTATTGAAAAATATTGATCACTGTTACTCCTTTTTCAAAATAGATTTGAAAGCTTCCCTTAAACATAATAAAAATATGCATGTCAGTAATTCTCATCTTCTAAAAAAATCGACAGAATTATCTGGCTTTAATTCTGTAACCTTCTGAGAAAATTATAAAATGGAAACAGAAAGTAAAAGCATATCAAGTCACATCCTCCAAATTATTCAGTTGAATGAATTCAGTATGCCTAGAATTTGATGAAGCATCACAAATCTTTCCAATGTGATTTTTATTTCTAAAGTTTTTACATATGACAAGGAAAAGAAAAAAAAGACTGATTTGAGAGAGCTGTGTATCATCCATCCAATTCTTACTTATAATCTAATACTTTCTTTTTCTGAATATTTATCAATACATATTCATTACCAGAAAAATTCAGAGACAATATATACAAAGAATTCTCATAACCTTACCTTCTTTCCAGAAATAAACTTTCAAATTTTAAAAATTATTTTCATGTATATATATCTAAAACTTTCTTCCTTCCTGATTGTAGCAGAAAGAAAGCATTTTTAAATGCTAACTAGAATCTTAACCGACGACTTTCAGAATCATTAAGAATTAAAGAATATTCCTAAGCAAAGGAGTCTCCTTTTTATTAAGAAAAACACTGATGGACTGCCATTGCTTTTATTCTTTTTGTAATTCTCCATATCCTCCAAATACTACTGGTATGTAACAGTTTCTTGCTAATATAAATAAAAATTTATATTAAGTAGTTAAATGGTAATAAGTTTTTTCTTATTTCTTGACCAGTCGCAGTGAAGTATTCTTAGCATGTAAAAGTAGGTGAGTAAATGGTATATAATTGGATATAAAAACTTCTACAAACTAAAGATAGGGACAGACACTTGGAATTCTTAAGTTTGCAATATATCCTTTATTGTGATTTTTTCTGCCAAATCAGAACATGTGAATTGATGTCACTAAGGTTTTAGTTCAAGTTATTACATAAGTATTTAAAAAAAAAAAAACCTTGCAATTATACTTTCAATCTTAGTCACACTAAAGGACTGAAATTATTATTTTTCTAAAATTATTCATGTGACCCAAATATACACTGGTAGATTGTGAATCAGAGACATACATAACTAAAATGCATTTAAATCATAAAGAGTTTATGCAATTTTCTGGCTATGTCATTTAAAGATCAATAATTGAAACCATTGATTACCTTATAAATGGTCAAATTGAATTGGTCAAATAGACATCTTAGCCATTAAGAAAAAACTATCAGATGAACAATTCAACTCTTTATTGATGGCAAGTACTTAGCAATGATACTGTTCTAAATCACTGCTTAGCTACAAATTGATTAAATTCATGTAACCAATAAACATTGCTTAAAGCAATATCTTTTTGGTAACAGATCAATGAAAACCAATCTAACTATTGAGTTGTCTGTTAGAAAATCAGCACAGGAAGAAATACAAATATGTTCTTAACATTTTCTGAAAATAAATGAAAGGTGCCTTCTTAGTTTAGCAACTGGGTTTTATTGATTTCTGCTTAACTTGTAATCTCAAAATGTCTGTGTTCACATCCCTAGAGTGATGAAAATTTTGGAAAGTTATTGATTTAATAAGTAATGATGTAAATTGCGGTGTATCAAGTGTGATAAAAAATTGTCAGAAAAACAAACTGGTAATAAGGAATAAGTATATTCCCCATAATTTCATTCTTTAAAAATGAAAACAAAAAATCTAATAGTTTTGGCTCTAAAGTTTTCCTTCATTTGAATACTACTCATTTCTAACAAAATATGAACTCTTACCATTTGCAAAAGCATGGGTGTAACTAGAGGGTATCATGGACTGTTTTTTTGGAGACTTTTGATTACTGTTTCATTTCCAGGCTCCAATTTCCCTTCCTTGGTCTGTTCAAGTTTTCTGTTTCTTCCTGATTCAGTATCAACTACTTGTGTATTTCTAAAAAGTGTCCATCTTTTCAAGATTATTCAATCTAGCATATACATGATCACAGTAATGTCTTATGATCCTCTGAATTTCTGAAATATCTATTGTAACTTCTTTCTTTCACTTCTGATTTGAGTTTTCTCCCTTTTTCCTTTGTTAACCTAAGAGGTTTGTCTATTTTTATTTTTTCAAAGAACCAGCTTTTGGTTTCCTTAATATTTTTTATTTTATTATCTTTTTTGATTTCTATTTCATTTATTTCTGCTCTAATTTTTATTATTTCCTTCCTTCCTTATACTGGCTTTTGGTCTTACTTGTTCATCTTTTTCTAGTTCCTTATGATGAGAAGTAAGATTCCTTATTTCAGCTCTTGTTTGTTGATGTGGGCCTGTATTCCATATACTACCAACCTTGTACTGTTTTTATTGTGTCCCATAAGTTCTGGAAGGTTGTGTCCTCATTATCACTTGTTTTTAGGTATTTTTAACTTCTTTAATTTCCTCATTAACCAGTTATTCAGTACTCTCCATGTATTAGACATTTTTCCTGTTCTCTTTTTGTGTTTGATTTCTAGTTTGAACATTGTGCTTAGAGAAGGTTGTAGGTATGATTTCTAGCTTTATTAATTTGTTGATATTGTTTTGTGATTCAGTATTTGGTCTATCCTGGGGAATGTCCCCTGTGCATGTGAAAAGAAAGTATATTCGGTTTTTGGGGGGTGCAGTGCTCTATAAATGTGTATTAAGCCCATGTGGTCTTATTCTTTTTTAAAGGCTATTATGAACTCATTTATTTTCTGTCTGATTGATCTGTTCCTTGTTGAAAATGAGGTATTGAAGTCCCCTGCCAGGAATATGTTTTCCCAACATCTGTTTTCAGATTTGCTAGTAATTTCCTTATATATTTTGATGTTCTGTTTGGTGAGTATATATTGATGAGTGTTATGTCTACTTGATATATTGTTCCCTTAATCATTATGGAAATCTATTCTTACTTGTCCCTGCCTTCTTTTGGTTCTAATTTCTTTTATAATTGTTTCCCAACTCTTTACTCTGAGCCTATGTTCATCTTTGGAGCAAAGGTACATTTCCTTAACACAGCAGAAAGTTGGATTCTGTTTTCTGATTAGCCATCCAATCCGTATCTTTTAATTGGTGAGTTTAGTCAGTTTACATTTAGATGATTATTGATATGTGAAAATCTGTTACTGCCATTTTGTCCTTAGCTTTGTGTTTTTATCTATTCCCTCATCCAGTTCTTTGTGTGTGCTCTTCTCTTTGATTTAAATACCCAGAACTCCTTTTAACAATTCTTGGAGGGGAGGACTAGTGTTTGCAAAGCTTTTTCAAACTCCTTCAGCATCTCTTTGTCAGAGAAGGCCTTTATTTCTCTTGCATATCTGAAGAAGAACCTTGCAGAATAGAGTAATATTGGCTGACAGTATTTATCTTTAAGTAGTTTGTTCATATCATTCCATTATCTCCTTGACTATAGTGTTTTTTCAGAGAAGTCAGATAAAATTTTCAATGGGATACCTTTTTATAGGTTATCTTTTTCTTCTTCCTAGGCAGTTTCAATATTTTTATTGTTTTGAACTCTTGGAGGTTTCACTACTATGTGCCTTGTTATAGATCTCATTATATTAAGGTAAACTGGTGTCCTAGTGGCTTATGTACTTGTCCATTTAGTTGTTTCTCCAGGTTTGGGACATTTTCCTCTATCATTTCTTTAAATAAGTTCTCTGTTCCTTTTTCTCTATCCTCCCTTTCTGAGATACCCATTAGTCTTATGTTTCCTTTCCTTGTGGAGTTGGGTAAATTCTCCAGGTGTTTCTTCACTTTTTTCCTTTTAATTCTCGTTCTTCTTCCACCTATATTCTTTGTGCATTGTCATCAAGGTTATTGATTCAGTCTTCTGTTAGGTCTATTCTACTTCCAAAACTTACTCCAGAAATTTTTAATCTACTCTATTGATTTTTTGTATCCTGCATATCCATTATTATCTTATTGAAAGCTTCGATTTTTATTTTCTATACATTAATTTTTTTTCTGAGGATGTTCATTTGTTTTTCTGAATTTGTATATCAATGATTCTGATTTTCTATGTTTTCTTCTATTTCTTTTTAATTCCTCTAACTTGGCATTTTAAAACTCTGCAACCAGTTGGAAGAATAAATCATTCATGTATTTGTGGTTGCGTTCTGGAAAGTTGTTCTCTCTGTGGTGTAATATCCTGCTGAAGACTCAAGTTGCTGTTTTATTTTTTCCTCTCCCCATTATTTTCTTTCTAAGTATTAAGAGTGCAGAACTTCTCCTTTTCCAGTAGATGGCACTTCATGTCAGGGAGAACTAATCTGTAGTTGAGGCTTCCATGAGTGGGGAGGGTCCTGGAGTGGTCCATTGCTGATAAAAGGGTGTTTGTGCATGCAGCTTGCTTCTGTGGTTCCACCTCTCTAGGTTTCACACCTGTGTCTCTGGAGCATATGACTGCAAGGCTGCAGTTTCCTGGCACCTTCCAGCATGGCTTCACTGTGTACGAACAATCCCCATAAGTGATGAACCCATGCCTTCCATTTCTGAGCTTTATCTTTATCACTGGGAGTCCTGTAAAATTGGCTCACCTTATGCTCTCACTTGTATCTCCCTGTGGTTAGAGCCACAGCAAGTAGATCTTTCCGGGTTCAGATGTGAGTAACAGTGTTCTCGCCAATGGCTGCCTCTCTCACACAGACCTTTAGTTGCCTAGTGCTGAATTTCTCAGCATTTTTTCTGTCATACATGGTCGTTGTTGGTCTCAAATGTTTAGGAGATGCTCTGCTCTTGCCCCAAGTCACAGGATCCTCCAAGACCACTGCCTTTCTCTACTTCTCTAATTTATTCTTCTAAAAATGAAGCAGAGAGCCACCTCTGATGCCACCTAAATATATGATCAACATTTTAATGGTCACCAGTCTCATGGGCAAATGAATATTTTACTTTATCTTTTTGGACATTCATTCATAAATCTAAGCATATTTTACATTCACTTCTATTTTTCCTTAAGTAAATTATATAATGAATAATATTGAGTTTTTTCATTATGCCTGTTAGTATTGTTTCTTTGAATGTTGCAGTCATTTAGCAATGTAAAATCTTGTTGGATTATTTATAAGTTTCCCAAATGCAATCATTAATATACTTTTTCTCACTTTATACTTGAATAATTTAATTGTGGTAGAATATGATGTTACATTTATTTTCTAATTATTTTTAGATTAAACTATTTCTCCAAACCCAGTAAATATGTGAAAAAATGAAGCAAACACAGTAATACTGACTTAATTTTAGAGAGAACCTTTTTCTGGAAAGAGAACATATGAAAGACAGAATTAATCTTGAGACATCCTTATATGTTTTCATGAATTATCATCTACTTTGTCATGATTTAGTTTAAATTTAATAATGTAAAATTAAAATGAAATAGGATTTTAATTTTCCCAAATTTGCACCATAAATGTTATGAAATAGGTTTACCAGGAAGCATTTAAAAAAACTATTTAGATAGGTAGATAGATAAATAGATAGATAGATATTGTGCAGTTTCCTTTGCTGTAATATTTAAGCTAAATTTTATAGTAGAAATAAATTCAATATGTTTTGACATTTTTCAGTAATATTTAAGTTATGAAAGTAGATTTTAAAATTCCTTTTCATAAGTGATTTTGTCACCATTGATTAGAGGTCAAGATTGCATATAGACATGTTTGTCAACAATAGCTAAATCCATTTTGAAGTAATTCATAATTTAAAAGATCTTGAAGTTTATCAGCACTCCTGGTCCTTAACTTTGATTTATTATTACCTTTTATTTATTATTATTATTGGTAAAGGTAATTACCAATATATTGTAACACAAAGAACTAGTGCCAAATTTTCAGCAACATTCAAGTGACCGCTGGATGGAGAAATAATAATGCATGTCATTTCTTTTATTTATGTTTCACTAATCAAAAGTGAAAACCAGAAAAGTTGTTGTACATGTGCTTCAATACATATTGTAATGAAGATTCATCCTTCATACAACTTAAGTAGATGAAAAACACCGGAGCATTTCTGGGTTATGAGAGATAAAAATAATAAACTAATGAACAAAGTTAATACCTTTGTAAGTAATTTGGTTTGGAAGTGAGTTATATGTATATACTTCATATCAATCACTGAATTACTAGTTCATTTGACAAGTACTTGTAGCCATTTCTGAATTGAAAGACACCTTGAGGGATACAGCCTCCAGTGAGACATTGTATGGTTTAGAATATTTTTAGCTTTTATGTTCACAATAAAGTGATATCTATCTTAAAAAATGTTATTCTGAAAAAGTTTGTGATACATAGTTTTCTATATGTAACAAAATGAAATGAAATTCCCAGATTATGAGGAATAAATATACTGTATCATGCAGAAAGTAGACCAAATATTTTACAAATTGATATTTCTCAGAGAGATAATTTTGAGGATTTTATGTAAGAATATATCATTCTCTGTCATGAGTAGGGCTGAAAATACCAACATTAGAGTAGCTACAATACTGCTTAAGCACAGGAAGTTACCAAAGATAAAGACAAAGCAAGCAAATCATAATGCTGTAATCCAAATCAAAATTCAACTTCATCCCTACTCAATACAATTTGACTTCTTGTAGCTATCAATTTCTGTTTTGTTTAAGTAGGTTTGGATTAATATCTCTGTGATTTTAAACAGAACGGTCATAACTAAAGGACTGCAAATTTTTTAAATCCTATTTTTTTCACAATAATTTGGAGAACTAGTATTTCATACAACACTTCAAGATATATATGTATGTATGTAGGTAGTGGAGTAGTTAAATGTGCAGATTTAATGGCTTGCATTCAAATCCCATTTTTACCACAAATGAACTCTGTGATTTCAGTCATGATACTTAAGTAATGTATGCTTCAGATTATTTATAAAATGGATATTGAAATATCTTTCCTGGTAAGGATTTTGTGAAGGTATAATGAATTAATAGATCTAAAACATTTAGAAAGTGTCTAGCACACAATAAATTCTATCTAAACAAAGGTTAGTTTAAAAATAAATTGAATAGCAACTTTTACAATCATTGATTTCTAGGAATTTTAAGCAGTAAAACTATCAATCTATAGTTTTTAAAATACCATTTAAAAAATGCCATTTCTTTTATTTACAATTCACTAGTCAAAAGTGGAAACCAGAAAAGTTGTTGTTGTACACGTCTGATAACATATTGTAATGAAGATTCATCCTTCATACAACTTTTTTTTTTAATATTTATTTATTTATATATACAAGCTGGGGTACAGGCCAGAGGTGTGGGACGGCGAGAGGGTTCACCAGAGGCAGAGTGGGGAGCAGAACAGGCGGATTAGAAATACACTGCTGAGGGGAGCAGTGGGCGAGGCAGGAGAGGTCTGCCGCACCATGTGGGATTCTCCCCGGCTGGGTGTTGAACTCACATTGCCGCAGCTGCCGACAGCTCCACAGCGCAGCGCTTAACTGCTGTGCCATCAGGGAGGCCCTCATCCTTCATACAACTTAAGTAGATAAAAACACAGCATTGCTCTCAGTGTAGTTGAAGAAACTGAGAATCATGAAATCAAGTGTTTTTCTCAAGGTCAAGTAACTGGAATATATTAGGAAACAGTTTTCATTGTTAATGTCCACACTGTTTTAATAGAATTCTAGGAGTTCCTAAGCAAGGAAGGATTATTGTTGAGAACCGTAGAGTTTCCACATTGCTAGTAGTTTAATTTTCAGTTTTCATTTGAGTAAGAACATCTACTTTGGTAAAGGGGATATGTATGGGTCATAGAACCAGGAATTATATCCAAAAAATGTGTGATTCCCCAGTAGCTCAGTTACTTTATGTTAGTGATGTAACTAATGGGTTCTTAAAGTATTTGAAATGTCCCTAGTGAATGATTACTATTGGAAAAAAGGCTTTTATTTTTTAATATAGGTTTTTCTTTTTTGTTTGTTTTTAGAGATTTGCATTTTAGTTCAGTGTTTAGTCTATTTTTATACTTGTGAAGAATGATGTACAATGTTTTTCTGACATTTCCAATTAATTTAAGAAATGAAATACACTTGTTGCAATCCATCTGAAAGATGGTCTGAAATTACTAACTCAACAATCCCAGTAAATAATTTTGTCCATTAAAAAGTATTGATTTTTGAGAAATCTGCCAATGGGTTAAAAGAGAGCTGAGCAAGTATCTGTCACTCTTGTGAAAAATAGATTAAATTATTTCTTATATACTGTATGGAATATGAAAAATTATCTTTCTCACTCTTTTTGCTTTTAAGACAGCAGTTTTAGCTAAAGATTTTCTATGGCCATATAGTGAAAAATATCACTTGTCACTGAAGAGTGCTAGTAAGGTCCCCACAGAGAGCAAAGACTCACTCCTGTGGCCATTTGGAAGTATAGTATCTAAAGTGGTTGGCTTATTTCCAAATAGATTATTACATTTACTCTTTCAAAGCCGCTTTGGGCATGGCACAAATAATAAATCTAATTTTTAAAAGTAAAAGAAAAGCAACTTAAAAAGCAGCAGGATACAGATCAAGAACTATTATTTATTAAATTTATGTTAAAACTTTCTCTGTCACCAAACTGTTAACATGTTCATGGGCAAGTTAAACTTCTTGTGAAAGAGTGTGAGTACTACAAAACTACTATCTAAATAAACTAAAGTTTTTGCTATAACTATTCTGGTGTTTGCTTGAACGATTTTTTTTTAAAAAGGCCTGTTTGAGTTTAGAGAAAGTTTCCTTTTGCAAGATGGGGGAGGAAAAGAGAAAACTTTCAGTCACGTACTGCCTGCATTTTTTCTGAATTTTTTTATAAGGAAACGTTGGAATAACTATTTTTCCATGAGTACTCTGATTAATGGCACTTTAAAATATGAAATCCATGTGTAAGTATCATAATAATTTTTATTATAGACTCCAAAATGAAAACAAGCTATTCAAACGATTCCTCTATTAATGCCCATAATCAATTTCAACTGTATGACTACCCTTAAGCATCTTTCATAGAAGAATCTAGATAGTGTTAAAAAGAAATCACTTTATAGATTAAAATTGTAGTTTCTTGGGCAATTGTGTGGAAATTTGCAGAACAATAGTATCATTCTACTTCAAAAATAGTTACTGTTTTTGTATTACCTTTAACATTTAAAATAATATAGAGGATTAAAGTTTAACTTTTGTATATTATTAATGTTACTTGAAATAGCTGTTTTTGTTCTGATTTACCACTGAGTAGATCCAGGTGAAAAAAAAAAAATAAGTTAGTGTAGTATCCTGCTAGGATGCTCTTAGCTTTTATTAGCTTCTGTATTGCAAGGCAAAGCAGGCAATTTAGAAAAGGAAATAACATAGTTTCAATCCAGTATCTTAAGTTTGCAGCTCCTTTATAGAATTTAGCAGTTTTACCAGTAAAAACATAGATCCACACAATCTAGGTACCAATTAGCCTACAAAGCCATGTCTCTCCCTTTAATCTCTTCTACTTCACCCATAATTTAATCCCTTTCTATGTCAGTATTAGCAACATATTGCCTTTGATCCTCTTTTGTAGTAAAAATAGATGGTTTATTTAAACAAAGCAAAAACCCATATATTTTGTACACAAATTATCCATGTAAAAATTCCATAGCTACTATTTGTACAGAATCTTATGATTTTTCAAAGGAATAAGAAGCTTAACTTTTTGTTGAGAACACATGTATAATCTTATTTAGACTAGGAAACATGATTTCTATGGATAGCAGCTTGAATTGGTAACAAATGGTGAAAATACATCTTGATAGGAGGCATTACACACTCAGAAAAAGAATGGGTTAAAGACTAGGATCCTATAGGGCCTCCCTGGTGGCGCAGCGGTTGAGCGCTGCGCTGTGGAGCTGTCGGCCGTCCGATGCGAGTTCGATGCCCGGCCGGGGAGAATCCCACATGGCGCGGCAGACCTCTCCCGCCTCGCCCACTGCTCCCCTCAGCAGTGTATTTCTGATCTGCCTGTTCTGCTCCCCACTCTGTCTCTGGTGAACCCCCTCGCCGCCCCATGCCTCTGGCCTGTACCCCAGCTTGTATGTATAAATAAATAAAATCTTTAACAACAACAAAAAAAAAGACTAGGATCCTATAAAGTAAGCTGTAAATCCATGACTGTTGTTGAAGAATAAAGAAACATGCCATTTACTTTACCCTTAATATTTGTAGAATACTTACAAGTACACAACATAGTAAAAAACATACTAGCTTTTAGCAACACACTAGGATTGAAATTCTGTCTCTGCCTCTTAGCTACTTTGGGCTGATTACTTCATCTCCTTCTATTTCTACACATGCATTTGAATATTTGACAAATGTACCTAGTGGACTGATCAAATAAAGCTTGATAAAAGACTTAAAGAAAGGTAAGGGAAATAATAAAAATTATCATCAACTTGGTTATTCTAAAAGCCATTAGTATTTCTTTAGTTAAATAGTTTGCACCTTTAAGACTGATAAGATTCAGTTTTGGTTTCCTGTCATGTTATCTTATGATCTGTAATGCCATCATCCTTGTGAAATGGATATGGGCATTTAAGAGAAATTAAGTACACTCCCAAGCTAAAGACGCGGTACATAGAGATGGCTTTATACACCTGGTCTCTGGAAATTATTGTCCTGGTATAACAGGTCATTCCTGAGTTTGCCATAGGGATTTTAACTTCAAAAAGATAGAAGCAGCACCTGTCAGGCAACAGTATGGACATTACCAAAACTAAATTATCCACTGCTGTAGATCGCTGTACTTCATAGTCTATCGTAGCATTTATTACTACAAAAATAACTTTACATCCTGTTGCGGTATCATCACTATTTCTGAGAAGTTTTGCCGTAAGTTGTTTAGCAGATTCATTTCATCACAGCAAATTCTGTGCAGTGCAAATTCTGTGGAGATAACAGATATTAACTCTGCAGTCACAGTTGCAGGACACCAAGGCAAAAGGCAGCCTTGGTGAGAGGATTAGAGAGAGACACCATAAATCTGGTGTTTGCTTGGATATATTGGTCCTTGGGTGATATTTCTGGCATCTCTTTTCATGGATAGTTTTTGTTCCTCGCTTTGCAGTTTAAAAAAGTCCAAAAACCCATAAGTGAAGTTCCTCTTTCTAAGAACAAAATTCTTCAATTGTCATTCACTTTGAAAGTTTTCATTCATTTAAGAATGATGAACCATTGCTTAAAATCGTTTCAAAACCTTTGCTGAATAGCTAAGTAAATGTGTCTGTTTCATAAGGAAACATAACATTTACTTTGACCTTACTCTGTAAGGAAACAGACACATTAAGAGGTTAAGTAATTTGCCCATGACTATTTACTCAGTAATTCTGCAGAAAAAAATCTAGGAACAGAAGTGGAAAATCCTAAGATTGAGAGCCTTGCTCTGATTACCAAACAATATTTTCTCAAGGGTGACATAATGCTCTTGAGCCCAAAACAATGTAAAGCTAAACACTTTATGTGAGTCAGAGATTGAATTTATGCAAATGATACTGCATGGTACTTTGCACACAGTAGATAATAAATAACTATTAAGTGAAATGCACTAGTGGTTCTCAGTCTGGCTGTACATTCGGGCCACCTGGGAATTTTTAGTTACTCTCATGCTGCTGTCCACCCCAGATCAAAATACACCCTCTGGAGAGAGTAGAAACTCTTGTTCAGAATACCCATTCTGTGCTCTCAGTTTTTTCTTTTAGTTTCTCCTTTCCCACAGGTGCTTCTCATCACCCGTTTTATACCCAATTTTCCCATCTTTACTAAGATTTTACTACAAAATTATAAACACACTCAAATCCCACCCCAGGTAAAAAAAGATCTTGCTCAACATCCCATTTTAACTATTTTCATCTCTCTACAATATGTCTCAAAAAAATTATTGGAAGATGATTTTGTCCATTAGCATGTGTTCTCTATTTTTATGATCATTTTTCCAGTTGGTACCTTTGTTGTAACTAGCCATGTTTTTCCCATAATAACCACTAACTGGTCTCAGCCTTTAGTCCTGCCCTTCTTTAATTAAAATTCAAGTACAACTAGCCAATGCCAGTCTAACCATATTACTTTAATGTATAAAATTCCATAGTAGGCCCCCTTTCCCTGTGAAGATCCCTAAGATCACATTAGGTCATTCATGATCTGGCCTTTTCCTGTATTGCCTTCCTACCACTTCCTGATTCCCATTAGAAACACTGAAATGTTTGTGGCTCCCAGGGGCATCTTCCTCCTTCCCTTAGTTCTTATATTTTGCCATTATTTCTTCCTTTTACTCATATAGCTATATCTAATTCACCGGTGATGTTTCAATCCAGGCATTGAGGCCAGAATGCTTTTCTAAAACCTGAGGTTGGATTTTGCTCCACTCTTCAGACCGCACAGTGAACCATCTATTGGTTGACGTGGTTAGACCTTTGCTGTAAGGCTGAAAAGGAAAATGTAGAGAGATAATGGAGGGTATCAAAAGTAGGAGTTTTATCTGCTGGAAACTCGGGAACCATTGAGTGTTTATGGGCAAAGGTGTGATAAGGATAGTCCTTTGCTTTCAGAAGAATAGGTGCCCCATCTCAATAAATTTTATTATTAGTTAGTAATGATACGACCTACAGATTGGGAGATGGCTGCCAGTGAAAAGATGGTTGTTAGTCATAGTTCCTGAGAGGAGAGGATAAACCACATCTAGGGAGGAGAGAGTGCCCAGGAAACCACTAGGGCTGGTCAGGGAACACAAGGGAGAAAGGGAAACTATGGTCAAGAGCCTTTACTGCATTTCTGGGGGACGAAATAGTGAGGCAGGATAAGCAGGTTCAGTATGGCTGTTCTGGATAATCCATTGGCTGGTGTACAAAGGGCCTATACCAACTTGTCCTGTATTGACTTTGGAGTGCTTAGGACAGATGAATAATGAGTGTGAAGTCTCAATAAAGTAGTTGGTTGGAGATGAGGTTTTTGATTTGTTGGCTTACGATAGCAAGGCTATCAGATTGTTTATTATCTCCAGGAACTGGATATAATCCTATGGGGAGGGAGTTTGTCATATGTATTTTAATGATCCTGACTGATCTACAGGTGGGGGCAATTATATTGGGCAACTTAAAGTTATCAAATAAAAAGCAGACACTTGTTTATGAAGATACTAATAGACGAGTTAAAGTCATGAACAGATAAAAACCTGACTGCACTGAATGGCCTCACATAAATTAAAATTAAGAGGTAATAATAGACATCTGAAAAGCGGTATAATTATAGGCAGCTCATTTAAGCTAGTTTGAGGATATCATTGGCCCTGAACTTTCTCCAGGTTTTCGTGAAAGTCACTGGAGAATTCCACTCTGAGAGGTTACCCTCCTCTCCCTGCAAATGATGACTACCAGGAACTCTCCAGATCAGGACCCACCTGCTCTGCAACACTGGTTTCCCAGGTATTGCCAAGAGATTTTTAACCTTCACCCCTTTACTCCCAATTTGTAACCTTAGCCCCTTTTACTGTCAGTTGATCCTATGCTTGTATTGTTGCAATGCACAGTACCCCCCATTAAATACATATTATAGTTCTGTACATTTGACCTGAGTTGTACATGAAACCTACCTACTTTGTGGGAGTTAGCAATTCAGAAATCCAGACCTGACAAAAAGTAATCCCTCCAAGGTCAGTAGAACCCAGATGCCAAAGCATCAGATATAAAAAATAAATGTTAAGATAATACAGTTGATCCCGTGATGTTTTGAGATTATATTAGGGAATCTTTAAGATGATGATAGAAGAGATCTTTAGAAAGTAGGGAATAAGTTGCTGTAAAAAAGCGTAGAAAACATTGTATTTTTAGAGTAGAAATAAAGGAACACAAATAGAAATTTAGAGTCCTGGCAGACTGGCCCATAACTGTTTCCATTTATATGGCATTAGCAAAAAAAAATGGATCTGAAATATCCAGGTTCTCAAAATATTGCGGTGCAATTGTAAAGTATAATATGCACACACGCATACTCTCACACATTCATATATATACACACACATACACACAGAGATACACACACACACACATATACATGCACACACGCACCCTTGGTTTTTGTGTGTGACCAAGGAAGAGGGGGTGTGGTGAGGGTGAGTATGATAAAAGCCACAGGGTAGAAGGTTGTGGTAGGAAGCTGGATGGATAGTAGAACTCATTGGAATGAGTAATCCTCTCACCAGTTAGTCTAGGAATTGACTGTTGGAAGGCAACTGCCTCCTGGGAAAGCAATAATCACCATTAATATTTAGAATGCACAGATACTATCAACCTCTAACAGATTCCCTTTAAAGCCCAGAGTGTAGGCATGTACTTTCTGACAGGGAGAAAGAAGATCTGTGGGTCATGAGCTAAGCAGACAGTAAGTTTAGAAACGGTATAGTCAATCCCTAGAAAAGCAGTATATGTCCCATAACTAATTTGACAGTACATTAGGAGTGACAGTCTATGGGTGTTGTGGGGCAGAGATTTTGGTATCTAGGGTGAAGTATCTCTAACAGTGAATTTGTGAGCTAGAATGATGTGTGTGATGTGGGACTGAGAATCTGTTTTTAAGGTAATGTGGGTTAATGCAGATCCTGTTTTAATGGCTCTGTGGTATTATAATGAGCTTGATCCACTTACGTAATTTGAAGACAACATTGGTCCTGAAAGTTTGACATGTAAATATCTTTCATTTTAATCTATTTTTTTACAAATCTAATTTTATTTATTGGCTTTTCAAGAAGTTTAAGTCCTTGAAGGGCACAGCCTCACATAAATTGTGTCCTAAGGCTTAAGCAGGAAGTTTGCTTTAGAATTTGGTACAATGTCACTGTTTCTTTTCTCCAGGATAATCTGGCGTTATTTGGTTTGCCACCAGGAGTCACTGTGTTGTTCTTTACTTTGTACACACAGCGCATCTCTTGCCTAGACAGAATTCAGTTTCATCTCAAGTATAAACACCTTTGTTTTTAAGAAGAGTTGTAGGTTCCCTCTGGTTCTGGAGAACCCGCTTTATAGCAAAAATGACCTTGGACCACGCCTTCCAGCCGCATTTTAGATGGTCAGTTCCCTGCAGGCCTCCACAGTTGCCAGGATATATTTTAAATAGAGATTTCTGGGGGTGCAGCTTGCAAATTCTATGTTGACAGCTGTGATATTATTGTAATGGACCAAAGTGCCAGGATGGATAGGTACATTAAAGGCCCTATTAAAGGTGGTCAAATCTAAATTTCTAATAGTACAAGATTTTATTTAAATGAGTAGGGAGAAGAATTTTCTTGCAATTAGGTTTTAAATCATATAACCTAATTTGGGCATAAGTTGTTAACAGGGTGTCAGGTTATCTGTTAATTAAAATATCTGTGCCTGAGTTTGGAACTTCAGCATTAATTTGTAGGCAGGCCTTCTAATTTAGCCAATTACTAGAGGAATTTTGCCACAGTTGTTAGTTTACCTGGTGATGGGTGAATTAGTAAGGTCTTTGGTTTATAGGGCTTATGTTAGCCAAATTCAGTGGCACACACATCTCAGCATTCACCTTATTTAGTTGATCAAAGATTAAACCTCTGCTGTGCAAATCAATGAAAATATCAGACCAATCATATTAAGAGAGTCAACAGAATGGTGTGTAATTGCATTTGACAGGTTGATTTTTTTTTTCTAGTTTTCATCTGTTTTTTTTTATCAAGTGGATGTTTACCAGATAAGCTCTTGGTGGTAGGCAATGGACTTCTGTAGGCAATGGACTCCCTCTGTAGGATGTCCTAATTGACCTGTGTGGTATCTGAATCCACTTCCAGAAGTGCAAATGTGTCCTCATTGGCATTTTTGGGCTTCTGGGTTTTGAGCACAAGGTCTTTGGTCTCTTGGTAAGCAGCAGATATGATTAAGGTTCGTGTGCATTAAGCTTGTGTTTTACATTCCTGAATCAATTGCAGGTCCTCTTGATTCCCCATTTCTTTTTTCATTAGTATTGTGCTACTCATCTCCAAAGGTGTGATGACTTTTATGCCACAGGGACAGGGGACAAATGGGACAGCAGCAAGTCAAGCAACAACAGCAGAGTTCATGTCCAGTATAATACCTTTTGCTGGTATGTTCCTGTGGTAAATGACTTCACACTGATTCCATGTATGCTTTAAAACACATGTGACCCTTCCCAACCCCCCAACCCCCACCCCAGCATTCTTCCTCTACTCAATGGGACAGGCTAAAATATTTGGGAAAATAGCAACTCACTACTTGTCTCTGTTGCCTGGTCAACTGATAAACTTTTTTAGGGGCTCTTGGAGGAAAGTCACACCTTGATCTTTTTGGTGGAATCTATCATTAGTTTAGCTAATCAATATAAAGGGGTGACCCAAAGAGTGCCATCTGAAATCTAGACAATTATCTAAGCTATCTCTAAATTTCAGAGAGCTTTCAAGTTGCTATGAATTTATAGTGGAAATTCATAGCAACACCTGTCAAGTGCAAAACACAGCTGTGGAAACCACAGCTCAAGTACATGCCAGTGGGCAGCTGAACCTTACTAGGTTGCTCCTGCTGTTTGCTGGAGTCAATGAGCCAAGAATATTTTAGTGGCACGTGATTCAAACCTCAGAAAAATGCAAGTTTAAGGGTTTCTCAAAATCACCTTCAGGTTTGAGATTCACTAAAAGGACTCATAGAACACATCAAAAGCTAGTATAGTCATGCATAGGGAAATAAGTAGATCTTGTTAAAAGGAGAAAACCAAAGGTTGGAGTCCAGGAGGGTCCCAAATACAGTGTTTCCATAATGAAAGGGCAGAGTGTATTGATGTGTGACAGTAGCAAGAGTATTATCAGGGAAGCTCATTTGAGCTTTAGTGTCCAGACTTTCTATTAGGATTTCATTATATAGGCATGATTGAATAATTACACACAAGGTTGTACCAAAATCTCTAGTCACCTCTTCTCCATTAGGAGCCTTCTCCTTAGAATAAATTCTCAGGTAGTCTGGGGGGCCCACTATGAATAACAAGTCACTCTTACCTCTTAGGAAATTCTAAGTTTTAAGAGGTTACATAAGTACCTGGTGATAAAGACAAAGTCTCTCTTTTGGTGAGGCCAAATTCTTTATGACATACATTTGAACTTAGAAAAGTTCTTTAATATCCTAATGCTTGGTAAGATGAAAGTAGTACCAATTTCTACCTCAGGATGCTATAGTGATGGAATGAACTAATGCATATGTCTCATACATGTTAATTGCACATTTCTGATTGCTTCCATTCCAAAATTATCATTATTTTCTATGATTTCAGTTACTGATGAGGAAGATTCAATTTGATCAGTTTACTAATACTAATAAACAAAGCCAATAAGTGGAGTCCAATACGACTAGCTTGGAAAATTCTCAGTAATTCTCAGTTCTCTTCACTCTCTCACAGTCTGTGGTTCTCTGGGCTTTGTGGCCTTTATTGCTATAGGGAAGGAACTGCCTTTTGAAGGAAAGGTTCAAATCTCAGAACCTCCATTTGCTCATTGTGTGACTTAGGTGAGGGGCTTATTATCTCTTTGCTTCAGATTCCTCATCTGCAAATGGAGGAAAATAATAGCTACCTAAATGTATTTTTGAATTTAAAAGAGATGACACACTAAAAAATACCAAGCACTCTGAGTTACACATAGTAGATGCCCCAAAAACAATTTAAAAATTCATACATCAACTAAGCTCTTAATAAAAGACACTATAAATTGAGAATTATAAAAGATAAATAAAGTTTGATTCCTGTACTCAAAAATGCCCCTCATCTAGTGGTAAAGATAGGCCTAGACAGTTATAACAGGAATGACCGTGAATATGATGGATTCAGTCTTATCTCTGCTTTTTCAAATGTGTCACACAACCCCTGAACTTTTTCTTTTCTACTTTCATCAAGTCTTATATTCTAATAGATCTGTGGAGCATTTAATCATTTGATTCAAAGAAATAATACATTTATAATAAAATTTCAAGTAGTATGACAAATAGGAAGGTATTTTTATGACAATTGGTGCCTCTTTACTTGCCACAGATAGACTCAAGTGACAGTAAACGATTTATCAACCTTCTTTCTCATTATACAGGGCTACGAAACAAGTTGGGAGTTCAGAAGTACTAGTTTAATTGAATTTTAACATTTATCTTTTTGAATGTGATTGTGAATAAATCATTAAAATATGAAGACAACATGAATTAGAAGAAGTTACAGCCCTAGAACTAACTGCGTCTAATTTCCAGCCTGGTCTTGATGGGGCCCATCCATTTTTTTTTCCCTCAGTTTTCTTTCCTGCAAAATGAGACTGTGAAACTTAATGAAATCTTCACTGTGGTAATTTTATATTATTTTGAATACTAGCATACTGGTACATTATAAAACATGCAAAATATGGGTTAGAAGTATGTAACATGTATGTTATATAGTGCTTATGTAATTATAATTTATACTATAGAATTTGCATTATATATTAGATTTCTTAGCTATAAAAATCTTTTAATAAATTTACTTTTTCATATTTTGCTCATTGGTTAGAAATATCACTCAATTTTTTAATAAGATCCAAAATACTGCCCTTCCACAGAGACATGAAAGTGAAAGTTTATAATTTTTCTTTTCACTCTTTTCATTGATAATTAGCTCGAAACCTGTATAACATGCTAAATTTCACAACATTAATATACTTGTGCCCCAAGTTAACTATTTTTTAAAAAATCTCTTTATATTTCTCTGTCTTCATTTAAATTCTATACATTTTAAAATGTATATGAGATAGATGTTAAAAAACAAGTATTACTCTAAATAGTAAAATGAAGTTAGAACAAGTATAAGTTGAGATTTGCATATGATATTATAGGTAGTTTTTTTTTTTAATCATACATGACCATTGCATGTTTCATTGCCAAATCTGCAGAAACAATACAAATAGTATCCAACATCATCTGGGCATTTAACTATATCTTATGCACTTGGCTAGGAACTTGACATGCACTCTCTTATTTATTCCTCATTGTTGTAGCAGTAATGTGATTATATCATTAACCACCATTTTTTCTGATGCGAAAACTGAGTTAGAGACATCATGTATTTTACCTAAGTTCCAGAAGCTGTAAGGGGAATAATTTGAACTCAGATGTAGCTGATGCCAAAGCTTATGCCCTTCTCCTCTGAATATATAGTTCCTCCTCAGAGATTAGCTCTTATAAACAGTGACAAAGATGTTTCATACTTCTCTCTGCCTAGCACTGCTTTGAGCACAAAACAGGGAGAATTCTAACACAGTGTGAATAACCTCAAAGCATTGACAGTCTAGCTAGATTGAGAGAGAGTTCTTGTGTGACATGTTGGAGGAAAATTTATGCTTATATGTATAGTAATTGCGTTTTTAAAAGAAGTACAAATACATTGAAGGGAAGTCAGTGTTGACTGAGCATCCGTTAGCACAATTTAGTATTTACAAGGCAGCTTTTAATCACCTCAGGCATGATCATATCTCAAATACAATTCACATTTCAATGATATTTGAAGGACATTTATTTTCTTTTATCATGTCACATGTGCATTTTTCTTCTCATGTATGGAAAATAAAAAAGCAACATTCTCTTCAAAAGGATGGAATCCTCAACCCATCAACTGTGTTGTCATTCAAAAAATATATCCACAGGTCATTTGGCAGTTATTCACAGCTAAAGAAAATATGCAATGTTGTACTTAATTTAGAAGAATAAAACAGAAAACAAAAGCTATTTGGTTAAAATCAGTCAGCAAAGACATGGCAGAAACAGAACAATAAGCTGTGTCTTCTGGTCACATGTCTGATTGTTTTACTCCAAACTAAACTGCCTTTCGGCAAATTTATAGAAATATTGCTAGATCATAAAAATGGATGAATTTATGTCCAAGGTGTTACTTCTTTTGCAGTAAACTCTTTATATTGTGACCAATCTTTCTCCATTGCCACCTGCTCCCTATAAAGTAGCAAACACTCAGGCTTTCTCTATCCACATGAAAAGTAGTCAAGCCTTTTCTATGAAATTGTTTCTCTAAATTCTTCATTGCCAGCTACTTCAATCCTGAGCTGCTGTGGGTATCCAGAAAATCTGGAGCCTCCCTCTTCTTTAACCAATTTGTACCCTGCACAAGAGAGGATCCAGGGATTTAAAAATGTACATAGAATCCTCCCTGTTTGCCATGATATTTTGATCTGTTTCTAAGGTGGGAATTTCTAAGGTGGATCAATTGCCAGAATTGATCCTCCAGTTCTTACCATTTTCCTATAGCTAGAATATTAATACTTTTACTTGTATTTTAAGTAAATTGTGGAAGTGTGTTGTTGCTACAGTATCACCACCTCTGTATCATTGGAAAAATTTGAAATAAATTGCCCTCTCTGAAATAAATTTATTGTTTTCCCTTTAAACAGAACCAGACACAATGTTGGCATTGCCTTTACTTGACAGAATCACAAAATAAATTTTTCTCCATAACAATATTTCAAAAATCTTAATATTTTCTACTTATGAGGATAATCACGCTAATTCATTGACAAAGGATGTCTGTGCTCGCTGAAAATTTAAATTTGGTTAATTTTCTTACACATTTCAAAGCAAAAAGCAAATATTATTTGGAATTAGATAGATGTCAGGTTAAATTCTTGCTTGGTTACTGTCAGCAGTCGCTTAATTTGTTTAAAGCTGTCTCTTCATCTGGACACTGGCAATAAATTATGTACCTTGTGGGGTTACTTGAGGATAAAGTGAGATAATGTATATAATGTATTTGGCATCCTGCTAACAAAGAACAGAAGAGGTTTAGAAAGCATATGATAGCTGTTACTACTTTTTTTTCCTTTATGTGTGACTTTTGGTGTATCTGTGTTTGTTTTTCAGCTTAGACTTTTTTAAATTGATATATAATTTCCTATAACATTAAATTTCAGTTGTAAACATGATGATATTTACATATATTGTGACGTGATCACCAAAATAAGTTTATTTAACATATGCCTCCATACATAATTTCCAGTTTTTTTTGTGTGTCTGATGAGAAGTTTTAAGATCCCACTTAATAACTTTCAAATGTGCAGTACAGTATTATTAACTATAATTGTTTTTCATTATACTCCCATGACTTAAACTTTTTTTGTAACTGGAGGATCGTACCTTTTGGACTCTTTTATACATTTCACATGTACACCCTCATTCCCCACTTCTAGTGACGACTAGCATCTTCTCTGTATCTATAAGCTTGGTGGTGTTTGCTTGTCTAAATTTTACATGTAAGTGAGATCATACAGTATTTGCCGTTCTCTGTCTGATTTATTTCATTCGTATAATGGCCTGAAGCTTGTTTCATTTAGCAAGTGGCAATGATTGCGTTCCTTTATACTCTGAATAATTTTCCATTGTAGTTATGCCACAATTTCTTTATTGATTCATCCATTGGTAGATACTTACTAGTCTCCATACCTTTGCCATTATAAATAATACTACAGTTAACATGGAAGCTGAATTACCATTTCAAGTTAATGTCATATATTGTTAATAAATAACCAGAGGTAGATTGCTGGATAATATGCAAGTTCTCTTTTCAGTTTTTTGAAGAAACATAGTAGCTTCACCAATTTATATCCCTACAACAGTGCATAACTTTTCCCATTCTCAAAATATTAAAAATAAACTTACCACATGATCCTGCAATTCCATTTCAAAGCATCTACCAAAAGAATGCAGTAACACTAATTTGAAGGGATATATATCCACTCCTATATTTATTGTAGCACTATTGACAATAACCAAGTTATGAAACAACCTAAGTATCCAAGGGCAGATGAATGGATTAGGAAGATATGGTATATATACACAATGGTGAACAACTCAGCTAAAAAAGAAAAACAGTCGAATTTTTGCCATTTGCAACAACATGGATGAAATTGGTGGGGATAATGCTAAATAAGTCAGAAGGAGAAACACAAATATCCAAAGCTTTTTCTCATGTGCAGGATGTAGAGAAAACAGAAGAAATTAACCAATAAAAACTCTAGAATTTTGACTATAGAATTGAGGCTACCAAAGAGAGAGAGGAGGGGGTCTAGAGCACGGGGTGGACATGACCAAAGGACTATTGGTACTGCGGTGGTTGATGTGGTGTGGTAACGTACATCTGAAGCCGTGTGATCCTATACCTCTAAATTATACACAGTATTGTAAACCAATGTTACTTCAACAAAAAAATAAAATATAATTCTAAAAAAGATTTTTCCTGTGGCTCTACACAAATTTTAGGATTATTTATTCTAATTCTGTGAGAAATGCCACTGGAATTTTGTTAGGCAGTCCAATGAATTTGAAGATTATTTTGTAAGGATATTTTAGCAATGTTTCTCAACACATGAATACAGAAAATCTTTGCATTAATTTCTATTTCCTTCTTTTTTTTTCACTTTCACCAATGTTTTATAGTTTCCTGTATATGTGTCTTTCTTCTCCTTCATTAAATTTACTCCTAGCTATTTTATTCTTTTGGATGCATTTGTAAATGAGATTATTTTCTTAGTTCTCTTTCTGCTCTTTATTATTATATAGAAAACAGATACTAAATCCACTTATTAATGTATTTTTTGTTCTTACAATTTTTGTTGTGGTATCTTTTTGGTTTTCTAAAAATTTTATTGTGTCATCTGCAAATTGTTATTTTTACATTCACTTTTCTGATTTGGACGCCTTATTTTTCTCATCTAATTATACTAGAACTTCCAATGCTCTGTTAAATAAAAATGTCCACAGTAGGCATCCTTGCCTTAGAGGAAAAGTGAACATTCTTCATTTTAGAGGAAATGTTTTAAGCTTTTCATCATTGAGTATGGTGTTCTGTGACCTTGTTGGATATGACTTTTACTATGTTAAAGTTTATTTCCATTTAATTTGTACTCACTTTGTTGAGTGTAATTATCATAAATGCGCGTCGAACTTTATCAAATTCTTCCATATTTCTACATCTATTGAGATTATTTTTATGCTTCACTTGGTTAATGTAGTTCATTATGTTTTTTAATTTGCAGATACTGAACCATCCTTGCATCCCAGGAATGAAGTCCACTTGATCATGTTGTATAATCCTTTAAATATAATGTTGAGTTTGGCTTGCTAATATTTTGTTGAGTATTTTTGCAATTATGTTTATCAGGGACATTGTCTTGTAATTTTCTATTCTTGTGGTAGCCTCTCTGATTTTGGTATCAGAATAATGCCTGCCTTGTAAAATAATTTGGAAATTTTGGTAAAGACATTTTAGCAATATTTTCCCAACACATGAATGCAGAAAATCTTTGCATTAATTTCTATTTCCTTCTATTTTTTTTCCACTTCTATTCCTTCTATTTTGGAGATGAGTTTTACGAAGTTTTGGTATGAATTCTTTAAATGTGTGGTAGAATTTACCAATGATACCATCTGTCCCTGATCTGTTATTTTTTAGGAGGTTTGTGATTACTGGTACAATCACCTTATTGGTAATTGGTCTGTTTAGATACTGTATGTCTTCATGATTCAGTATTTATAGGTTGTGTTTCTAGGAATTCATCCATTTTTTCTAGGTTGTCCAATTTATTGGCATATAATTATTCAGAGTAGTTTCATGATCCTTTGTATTTTGGTCTTATGAGGTGTAACATCTTTTCTTTTCAGATTTTACTTACTTTTTTAAAAATTTATTTATTTATACATACAAGCTGGGGTACAGGCCAGAGGTGTGGGGCGGCGAGAAAGTTCACCAGAGACAGAGTGGGGAGCAGAACAGGCAGATCAGAAATACACTGCTGAGGGGAGCAGCAGGTGAGGCAGGAGAGGTCTGCCGCACTCTGTGGGACTCTCCCTGGCTGGGTGTCTAACTCGCAGCTCGCTGTGGACAGCTCCACAGGGCAGCGCTCAACCGCTTTGCCACTAGGGAGGCCCTGGTATTTCTTTTTAAGGTGGACATTTATCCTCTATAAACTCCTCTCTTAGAACGCCTCACAAGCTTTGGTATGTTGTGTTCCATTTTCATTTGCCTCAAGGTATTCTTTTGTATTTCTTTTGTTATCTTCTTTCACCCATTGATTGTTCAATATTATGTTGTTTAATAGCCACATGTTTGTGAATTTTCTGGTATTCATCTTACAATTAATTTTTAGCTTCTTAGCAATAAAGTCAAAGTTGTCTGATATAATTTCAGTCTTTTAAATTTATTCAAATGTATTTTGTGGTCTAACACATTATCTGTCCTAGCGAATGTTCCATGTATACTTGAGCAGAATGTGCATTCTGCTTTTGGGTGGAATGCTTTTTATGTATATGTATTAATTATATATATATATATATATACACAATTTATAATATATAATATATATATATACATAATTATATATATACATAATTTTATGTATGTGTATGTATAGCTATATGAATATCTATAAATATTTATAGCTATTGGTATAAATATTATATACATAATGTATATTATATATATACATCTGGTCTTTTGTGTGCCAATTTTTCAGTGCTTTTTTGTTTGAATACCATATTAATCCCCTTTTTTTTCATGCTTAAACACCTTTCTATATGGTTTTAAGTCACACAGAATGTTCAGTATTGCTAACTTGAAATTTTAAACTCTGTGTTATGCAAAATGTATGCAATAGTAATACTTTTTTGTTATAGGTTAAATTCTACATGTAATAACAAATTTAATTCTTTTTCACTCTTTCTTCCTTCCATATTGTCTGCCAAATTTTTTATACCTCCAAAGATGAATTCCTGGAAACATTTCATAGATACACACTTTCAGCTGTTGAGAAAGATCAATCCTAAAAATTTAATCTTCAAATAATTTTAAATGTTTTCTCCTTTAATTTCCTGCCAGTTTCAGACTGGTGAACCATGGAGATGTGAACTGAGATGGTGACTGGATCTTCATCTTGTACTTTAGTAGTCTTCTATTCAGTCATCTCCACTTACAATCAGGGAAAGATGAGAGATAACTCGATCGTGTCATTATCCATTTCCATTTATGTTATTTTTGTTACTGTTGTTGACAGAGCATGTCCAATTGCTCTGTCTTTACAACTGTTTTATATAAGAATTTAAGGGAAATTAAGAAAGGAAACAGTTCCTATTTAGAGACTGTATATGGGGTTCAATAGTTCGATCAAGAATTAGATGGGATTTTTCACTTTCTTTATAATCTAAAAGATCCTACCAAGCCACACCCTTTTTCTTAAATCTGTATTCCATGAAAATAGTATATATGTTATAAAACACTGTTTATAAAAATCTCTAAGGCCCCATTCCAATCAGATTGTTGTGCATCAGCCCCTTTGATGAAGAAGTGTTGAGTTTGTCACTTGGATCATACTGATTTTGTTTAATCTTTATATTATTTTCTATGATAACAGTAAATAAATAACTACAAGATTGGCAGCTTAAGGCAATATTAATTTATTCTTTTAAAATTCTGAATGCCAGGATTTAAAATTAGTTTTCATCAGCTAACACCTACATGAGCTATGCTGCCTCTTGGGGTTCTGGGAAAGAATCCACCCTTGCCTCTTCTAATTTCCAGTGGCTGTCAGCTTTCTTGGGCTTGTGGCTACATCACTCTAAGCTCTGCCTCTTTGATTACATTGTCTTCTATTCCTCTGTGTGAAATCTCACAATTCCTCTGGTTCCATCTAATAGGATACTTACTGTCATTTAGGGTCTACCAAGATTACCCAGGATAGTATTTCTCATGAGCTCTAGTTTAATCATA
Organism: Scalopus aquaticus; assembly: GCA_004024925.1. Classification (NCBI taxonomy): domain Eukaryota; kingdom Metazoa; phylum Chordata; class Mammalia; order Eulipotyphla; family Talpidae; genus Scalopus; species Scalopus aquaticus. The sequence continues at coordinate 106,155 of PVIJ01001166.1, read as the reverse complement.
TCTACAAGGTTTTTTGAGTTTTTTTCCCCCATATAAGGTAACATTACAGATTCATTGCATACCAGAAAATCTTTGGGGGACCATTTTCCATCTTGTCATAAACCTCAAATATAAGATGAATATAACTTGTCTACCATTGTATAATTCCATCTTGTGCTTTGACTTACTAAATTTTAAATTTCCTCAGATGTAAAATAGGTAATGTCTTAAGGAATAAAATAAAAGAAAATGACATCAAGAATTAAATCTAGAACATGATAATCTATTTCAATCTTTTTCCTTATATTGATCAAATAGTTCCTCTCATTGTATAGCTTTATGAGAATCAGCTTTTCCTCCACAAAATTATTTCTTAATGAAATTTTTTAATATGTACTTCTTTGCTTTCTCATTGTGATAGCATTCTGTTGATAATAAAAAATATTGAGAACCAACTGATAAATATCAAAGCATTACCTTCCTTATTACAAAAGAATAATTCATAGTTTATAAATAGTGGCATGTATGGGAAATACCACTTAAATTACATCATTTTTTTCTGCTCTGTTTTTAGCAAGGACTTTAAAAAATATTCCAGGTTTTCATAATTCAAATTACATAGGACATTACATAGTTTAATCAAATATATCTTTGCACATCTTGATTGATTGACTTCATTTCTGAAATATTGCTTTAAAGTCATGAAAATATAATAATTCTCATTTCAATTTTTAATCATTTATCAAAACCAATATCCATCATCATTCTGTGGCAATATTTGATCTATTTTATCATGACTTAGATTTTCTTTTTTGAAGGATCTGCTTATTCTATCATTAATCCCATTGTCAAATGGATCAGAAAAATACTGTTGCAAGTTGACTAACCAAGCAGTTCCTCTAGGAAGCAGTAGGCTTTAGAATAATGTAGGATTAGTGATTTTAAGGTAATCTATAAATTGTAGTATAACATATTTACATAAACATGCTTATGTCTTGTATGTATTGCTCTGAATTTTCAGAAACTGAAATGCCTGTGTGTAATCATCACCTAAACTAAGAAAGGGGACATTGCCAGCATCTCAAAGGTCCCACTTATGTCACCTCCAGAAACTTCCACTCCTTAAATATGAACACTTAACAGTTCTAAAACCATAGCTTGAGTTTGGCTGTCTTTAAGTTTTATTAAAATGAAATGACATTGTATTTAGTTTGTTGTTTTGTGAGCTTCTTGTTCAACATTATTTCTGAGAGATTTATAATTGTTTTTACTTATAATTGTAATTACTTCATTTTTATTGGTATTTTTGGTTTTTGACCATCCTAGTGGAAGAATTTTATTAAGCAAATGTATGCATTTATGTTGGCTACATCCTAGGATTTGAGTTGTTCGGTCATAAGTTCAACATATGCTGGACCATATATTCAGTTTTAGAAGACACTGCCAAACAGCTCCCCTAAGAGGTTGTAAATTTGTATTAATGACAGCAGTGTATGAAACTTCCAGTGACAACAGATTCTCACTGACACCTGATATTATCTTTTTGTCTTCCCATCTTAGCAATTCTGGTGAAGTAATAGAGATATTGCACTGTGGTTTTCATTTCCATTTTTTTCAAAAAATGACAAATCCAAGTACATTTTCCTATGTTTACAGGCCACTTGGATATTTTCATATGAAATATTTGTTTAAATGTTTTCATCATTTTCCCATTAGGTTTTTTCTCTTTTCCTTGCTGGTTTGTAGGTGTTCTTTGCGTAGTCTAAATATGACTTTTGGTAGGGCAAATATTTTGTAATTATCTTCCTTTAATGTTCCACTGATATTGTCATTTGATGAACAGAATTTATCAGTTTATCTTTGTTTTTCAGTTTGAAGCTGTTCATGTCTTATGTAGGAATACTTGAACTACTTCAGAGTCATGAATATGAACATCTGTGTTTTCATCTAAAATTGTTGTTAACTTTTAAAACTGGATCAGAGTTAGCTTTGATTGATTTTTGTGGCTTGTATGAGTAGCAGTTAAGATACATTTTTTAAGTAAATTATCAATTTAGCACCATTATTGACCAGACTGTTTCCCTCTGCATTGCAGACTTCCTTAATATATATATATATAAGATATATATATATATAATATATATGATTTATATACATATACTATATATAGTATTCCTTACTATATATATATATGTGTATATATATATGCACACATATACATATATATATAGATGTAGATGTAAAAGTGCTTTTTAAAAAACTATTTTAGTGATTATATCAAAATCCAAAAATTTACACTAGTATAACAAATTCATATTACCCATCACCCAATTTTAAAACTTATCAATTCATTACCAATAACTTTTCATATACACCAGCACCTACTTCCTCCCACAAATCCCAGATAATGTGACTATCTATCTGTATTTCAGTTTACCTTTCTGAATGATAAGATCTGTTTTTACAACATACTATAATATTATTACATTATTGTCATACCTAAAACAAGAAACAGTTCCTTAATGTTATCAAATCTCCATTTAGTGTTCAGTTTCTCTGATTGTGTCATAAAATTTTAAAGAGTTTTTGTTCAAGTTAGAATTTAAAGAAATTATAATTGATTGACATATCTCTTCAGGCTCTTTTAAACAATGTTTTTTTTTTTTCTTTCTTCCCTTCTCTGTGTGTTTTCTAATAATGTATTTCATGAAGAAACTGCTTCATTTTTTCTGTCGGGTGTTCAACATTTTGAATTTCGCTGTTTTAAAGAATGCCTATTTCCTACTGAAACAATATATTTTTTAATTTATGAACTTCTGTGTTGATAACCAAACCAACATTTACCTCAATATCACCAAAATAAAGACTATCACTTGAAATTTGTGTTAATAATACCTAATGCTTGTGTACCAAAGGCATCTATTTTATAAACAAGTTGTTGAAATAAATATCCTTAGAGAATTTCTGTGTTAAGATTGTTCACCCATGGCACTGTTGATATTTTAGGCTGACTGATTCTTTGTTGTAAGGAGCTGTTTTGTGCTTTGTAGGGTGATTAGCTGTATCCTGACCTCTTTACACTAGATGACAGTAGCAGACTCACATTTATGAACATCTAAGGCACTTATTGCCATTTATCCACTACCATTCCTTGCTATTATCTTTTTATTTCTGCTCTTCTTTGTAGACTCTGACCTTGATTTGTTATAAGTTCTATGAGAACAATGTCTTCATTTATGAATTAAGGTTAGTGGTAACTGTTCTACCGTCTATATAGGATCATTATGAAGACGAAATGAAATAGTCCTCAAAAAATACCTTTGATCATTTTGTAAAGTCCTAGTAAAAAATGTTAGATATTTTTAGATCTTATACTTATTGGCATTACCCCCACTGTATCCTGCAGTGTCTTGTTCAATACATTACTATTCACTTAGTTTCAAAAGTAGCAGTTTTATGTAGCTTTCAGTGTTTTCCCATAAATTCTTCTTTAACCGCTTCACAAAGTACCCAGCCATTCCTCTTAATTCCCACAGTTTCAGGTTACAGCCTTCCCAATATTATCTTTCAGCTTCACACACACTGCTCTTCTATATTTCCCACATTTAACCTCCCTGCTTATATTTCATTTGCCTATATACCAACCTTCTTCTACCTAAATACACTCCCATATCATCTCTTTTAATTTATGTCTTCTCCTCCCTTCATTGTCTAATAGAATTTTATCTCACAATCTCTGAGAATCTCTTGATGTTTCTTCTTATACCCTAATTTTCTACAGTCAGGTTTTTCACCATAAAATTTTTGAAAAAAAAAATAAGTCTTTAAGCACCATAAATACTTTTTAAAAAGATAAATAATACATAGTCTCTGTCTCACAGAAGAGACAGTTAACAACATAATTTTGTACCAAGAGGTTAGGTTATAACGATGCCTCTATAAAATATTGTGAGATTCAAGGGAAACAAAAATATTTGTGCTGAAATTGGCAAATGACCTCAAAGAAATGGTACTTCCATTTTGCCTTAAAGGATATTACTTGGGGAATAAGTGGGAAAGAGTATTGCAGGTCCAGAAAAGACCTTAATTATTTCCTGGTATGAAGAACACATGCATACGGTCTTAGGAATTGAGTGTCTGGAATTGTATCCTACTGTACATGCTGCTTGGTGTGTGTTTTTAAGTAATAAATCATACTCTTTGAATTGGATTGAACTCCCCAAGAGAGACTGGGCTCTATTTATATCTAATGTCAGAATAATCTACTCACTGATATTCTGAGGGAGCATGGCATTGATGACATGTCTGCACAAGGTAGCACATCCTTTCCATTTGTCTCAAGAAAGCAAAGCCCAGACTACATCCTTAGCAATCAGATTGCTGTCTGGAGCAATTGAATTGAATTTTTAAAAATACAATGTGGAATTTTTTTCACATTGGGCCGTTTTTATTGGTGAGGCCTCAGTTTAATGAGAGGTTGGGATAGTTTAATTGCTCTTTTCTCCCCAGTCATCAGAAGGAAAGTGTCTCACTTGGTTTATTTCTTGCTACTCTTCCCCTTTGCCTTCACTCCCATTCTTCTACTCTATTTCTCCTGTACTTTTTTCCTTTCCTCCTTTCTTTCTTTCTTGCCTTCTCTTCTCCTAGCCTCCCCACCCTCCATCCCATCCTTTCTTCCTATCTTCTAGTTAGTAATCTGTCTGGATGACAACTGAGATCCGCTGGGTGCATTTTTCTGTGATGTCCCCCATGGTTCAGGAGTGAGTGCTGAGCTTGTTTGAAGGGTCTGAAAATGCCCTGAAGTCTTCTAATTTTTTCCATTACTTTTATAACAAACCATAGACAGCCTTTTATCTGTAAGTTTATGAGCAGTGAAGTCACTTCACAGGGAGCCACATTCATTTTCTCTCCTCTGTGCAGTTACTAGTGCTGAGGTGCCTATTACTCTGGCTGAGACATCTGTTCCAGAATGTTCAAGTGTCATGACTTATTCTCAGGAGTTTCAGTAGCACTCTCAATCTTAACATGAACAAATTTATATTGCTAATTAATCTGAGTTAGATGTATCCTATTTAAAGACAGAATAAAACTTTCTCATCAGGTTACAAAAGAAGCAAATTCACACCAGCTTCAGCAAATTCACACCAGCTCCACTGCTCTTTAGGGATCCCAATGCAAGACAGATTTATTTTTCTTTCCATCAATTATGAAAAGCAAATCTATGCAATGAGATTCACCAACATGATCCTCCCCACATTTTACATACTTTTTCCTTGTCTTCTTCTTATGTCATCCCCTCCACGCAATTTCCACATTTTCCCTTTATCTTGGCATTATTTTTCTAAACCAAACTCTCCAATTTAGCAATCACTTCAATTGCTAATAAAGGTCATTGTTCCTGTCCAAGATTTGTTACTCATCAAATCTGTATGAAAAAAATTAAATTATAAACCTATCCACACATTTATGATTTCATACCACTCACAATAGAAATAGAATTTAAATGTTTGCTAAAATACTGAAAAATCATTTTCTGTAGTTTTACCAGCTTACTGGGAAGCAACAGTTATTGATGGAGGAAAGTCTTGCTGATGATTTGTCTGTTTATAATAAATCTTATGTCAGAATATAGCAATCTGTACTGCATTCTACCAAGTTGAAATCCCAGATTCATTTTGTGTGGACTTTGACCTTGCTGGTTAATGACATGATAGGTATCTATTACATAAATGGATAGCTTGAAAAGTTCTGAACCAGCATCAGGCAAACAAGGGCAGGGACATTTTGTAAGGGCTTGAGGGACAGATTCTGGCAACTCAGCCCTTCTCTCCTCTCCCAGCATTGCTAATCACATTGGCTAAATCCATGACCCTGTAGTCCCAACACACAACCTGGCAAGTGCATTTCTGAGTAGAGCCTGTGGCCACAGCACCAGGTGGCAATGCTTCCAGTTGCATTCGCTGCCTCCCCTGCTTCCCAGGAAAAGCCCTAAGTTTCTTGTAAAACAAGGAGCTAGCCTCCTGCTGGGCAGAGGCTAGAGGCTGCTAGAAGTCACATTTCCTAGTTGTCACAGGACCCCACAGTGGCAGAGGCAGAATTTTCATCTCTCTCTGCATAACATTAGCACCCCTACCCCACAAGAATGAAAGTTTGAAAATTTGGCAGAGTCTAAAAATATCTTAAGTTGTTTTTAACTACACTTCTTTTTTCTTCATCTAAAGCAGAAGAGAAGTAGCTCAAAATAAAATACTGTGTTAATTTACAACAAAAATGTGTTAAGCCTCATTAAATTAATAGATTCTACCCCTATAGACATTATTTTTAAACTGAATTTGTTTTAGGTAAAATACATGCTGAATAATATTCAAAATATTTGCATTTATATTTTTTCACATAGTTACTAAATCAAAAGAATAAAACAATATGAATTTATTTAGGCCAAACTGAGAGCTTGATGCATTCAGAGATAGTGCTTGAAGCAATACCAAGGTTAGAAAATATAGTCCAGAGGCATGCCATCACTTTCAAAACCAAAGCCAAAATTATCTTGAAAATTACAAATTTGGTGGGTTATTTTTAATGCCAGCCAGAGGAAAACCCAGGGTTCGTACCATAACAGCAGTGCTTAGTTTTCATGCGCCTGGAATGTAGTCATCAGCCCAGCTGAAAATAGGCAACTGCTCAGTGTGTACTAGAACAGAGCCTGCATTGCAGTTGGTGTGTGTGGACAAAAGACTAATTCTTAGTATTGTTGGAAAGACTGGCTGCTACATCACAAACTGCTACTGTTCAAACTTCTCAGAAGCTGCACACAGAATAAAATAAATAAAACAACCATCCAGCAAAAACTTTGTACAATACCACTTCATTTTCGGTGGCATCCCATCATGTAACCAGGATAAATAGGTTTCATGCATTGCAAACTTCCATTTTATTTTTTAAATTCAGCCTATGAAAACAAGCATTCTTTAGCTAATAGGATATGTTAGGTCTCTATAGAGAGGGGGAAAAAAAAACATGAGCTTTTATTCTTACTCAAAACGGAGCTTTGGAAACTCTGGTACTAAACACATCAACACAGTGTGTGAGTTGGTTTGCTTCTTTCTTGTGAAAGTTTTAAGCTGGGGCAACTGAACAATGATAGTATAGCTGATGAACACTTTTAATCTACTATGAAATTAAGATGCTATCACATTTTCTCCTCAAGCAGCTAAAATCAGTCATTTAGCAGTGGGGGAAACTATCACTGAAGCTAGAGGAGGTTAATTTGAGGTGGTAACTTGGCCATGGTTAAGATAAGGCAGGATTTACAGGCCAGATATGAGCTATGGAAAATGAAAATGCCTTTGCATCATGCCACATACCCACTGGATACCGTCTCACTCCCTGCCTTTTCCTGGGAGGAGGGGAGGTCAATCAGCCAGTCTACCAGAGGCCTTTGGAAACAGATGAGACCGAAGCTGTGGCCACTGATCAGCTCTGGTTACATTTGAGCCTTTTTTTAAATATCCTGGTCTCCTGAATTCCCAGTTGTTGGAAATAAAACCAATAAAGGCACAGATGTTTAAAGAAAAATGAGAAACAGAAAACAGAAATTTTGAGTGCAACCTATTTGATTCTTCTTGTTCCAGTGAGAAATAATAATTTAATTTATATATTTATAAAGAATATCCAAATTAAGAAAAAGTAAATTAAGAAAGAAAATTTATGCACACACACACACACACACACACACACACACACACACAGTTCTCTGCTTAGTATTATGAGAGTATGTTATCTAATTTAACTCTTTAATCTTCATCTAACCTTGTAGTTTGGATACTATTAAGCTAACATTTTTAGCAAATAAAAAAACTCAACAAGGTTAAGTAATTTGCTGAAAGTCATGAACATAGAGATAAACATAAGAACTATAAAAAAGGAGATTCAGTGTAAGAAATGGAAGGGAAAAAGTGAGTTCTATTGTAGAATTATATTCTATATTAGAATTATTATGACTGTTAAAGACATTCCCAAAATACAAATTGAGCAGAGTAATGATACGAATTTACAGAGTATGAATTTAAATTGGAAATATAGTTGGCAGATTATTGAGAACAATTAGAATTTCAAGGTATAATATCTTAGTGTACAAAAACTAGAATTCTTCAGAGAGCTACATGTTTATGTAGTCCTCAGGAAAGCCTCACTCCTCACTCGTTCTGGTGACATAAATGCTACATATGTGTCCTTAAAATTTGACATAAATTCTAAAAGTGGTAGTTATGTCAGAAAAAAATTATACAGTTTATTAGAGAATTTAACTGAAATCTGACACATTTAGCAAGATTGCTGTTATTTTCTATTAAGACTTGTTTGCAAATGGAAATTGAAACAGTTAGTTTTCTTGAATAAAATGTGGTGTAACTAGGATCTTAATTACTTGTAAACATTTTAAAAATAGTTTGGGAAAGGATTTGAAATTGTTGGGTATGCCTCGCTGACTTCTTTCTGGTTATTCTTCCTACTAATTTGGTGACTCTAATTGGCATGGGCTTTTATTATAGAAATGTGGCCAGTGAAAATAGTTATAAGTTACATGCACATTTTGCCTCTGAGATAGTAGACACTGTGAATCTTAGTATAGTATAAAGGAACACTTTCAGTCATGTGGCTATTTCTTTGCCACAGTAATGTAACTTTTCATGACTGATATACAAAATTTGGGCAGGCTTTTATTTTTAAGATGAACAAGCTCAAGTACTGAACCAGTTACACATTTTCAAGGATAAGGTGAATGATTAGTGTGGTAAGAATTTGGTAGCCAAAATCTTCCTCTATTATATACACTCATTTTACTCTTATCAAATTTTCCCTTCTTGGTATTTTACTTGTACATCTCTTTTTATTGTACAACTAGTTTGGTACTATTTAAAATTCTTTGTAGGCACTTAAGTAGTTTTTTTAAATATTTGCTATTAAATTAATTACAACTAATATTTACTATAGACATTAATGACAGATTCGGAATAATTTATTACCTAAAAATAGTTTCTTAAATATTTGCTACTGATTAATTACAATTAATAGTTACTACTTTAGACATTAATGAAAGATTAGGAATAATTTATTACCTTTATCTATGTAAATGGAAATGCTATGACCTATTTCAATATGAGGATGTACAAAATAATAAACTATAATCAAAGCTTGTTTCAGAAGTCAGATTTTAAAACTTGAAGAAATTATAAAAGAAAAAAATGATTAATTATGAAATTTACACATCTAAAGTGATGAGAAAGTATCTTATTCCATGAGATGTTCTAAGAAAATATCTACTAAGAACCAACTCAAAGTGACTACAGTGAAATAAAAAAGAGAAGCTAGAGGAAAATGAGCCCTAATAATACTCTTGGGGTCATTTCCTTTTCACATATTTATTTTAAAACATCAATCTGGGACCAGGAAAGAAGAAAACTGTGTGTAAAGACTTACTTTGGCATTCAAAAGGCAAAATCTCATTGAGTTTAGAGACCACAGCATATTTTCAATGGGGAGCATCAAGGAGTAGGGGACGGGGTGGGTGGGTGGGAATTGGACTCAAACAATATTAATAAGCCACTGACTCTACAAGGAATTCTAATTCCGAGAAGCAAGATGCCACCCAAACTAGTAGTATTCAGAATCACTTAACAGTACTATCCACACCATACTTCCAGACTAAGAATTCAAAGCTAAAAATTCTGAAGGAAAGAAACAATGAATAGTATGGGGAAACAGGAGAATACCGTATTTTCTGTCATTAGGTAAAGAATAGCTTAGTCACTGGTAGAAATCATCTTTAATTAAACATCCTTTTTTTGTATGGGAGGTCCTGGTTTGGTTTAATATTGATGATACAGAGACTCAGGTTAATGATAGACGATTGCATATGCGGAAGTTTTATCTTGTAGTAAAATGGTAGAAAGACGTGTTAGCTATTGTGAAATTTTAAATGTTGAGTCAAAGGGTTTTGTTCTGTGTATTTGATGTAGCAATCTAACTGTAAACTGAATATTCAAATCAAGAAGCCAGTGGATCAGAAAACACAACACCCTGTAGTGATTGTTTACTTTCAACTTTCTGCAGTATAATAGAGAAAATGTATAATGAAGGTTTAAGTCACAGTAATGAGGTCCTTGAATGTAAAATTGATTGAAATAAACCAAAAGAGCCTTACTGTGTCCAAAAATGGATGGAAATTTGACAGTTAAACACTAATGAAAATTTCATTTACATGAAAACAATATATTTGAGTCTGCTGGTTTGGTAATTGAGGAAGTTTAAATGGGGATACATTTTATTTCTGGACTAAGTGATCCAGATGATAATTTTTAAAAATCCCAGTGGTCAACATTCCATACACAAAACAGAGTACAATCACTGGAAATATATATTTTTAAAGTGGAATTCTTTCAATCAAATGTTACTGTCAAAAAAGTTAAAGTTAAAATTCAGTGTTTATACTTAAAATGAACATAGATTATGAGTAGAGAGTGAAATGAAGGTGAATGAGAGATAATTTTAAAGTACTATGAAACTGGGTAAATTAGGGAATATTGCAAAGAGGGGAATCTAACTAAAATTTACATGAGAGAAGTGAGCCATTACCTCTTTTTATTAGCAAATATTTATGTACTAAAAAGGCTATTTTATGTGCACAAGAAAATAATTGATACCAACTGTTCAATGTCCCAAGGCATGTTTTTAGGTGAGAACTTAATTTTCCAAAACCAGTAAATGCTTCTTGTTTGTGACTTTAGGGTAGCAAGGAGCTAAAAATGCTGATTTGCTATTTTAGATTCAGGAAGGGAAGGTGAATGATATTCTTTTATCTGTGTATTTCTAAGGGACTGTTCTTTTCATTGTGAAAACTAATTGCCAGCCCTCATATCCTGATAAATTGATTCTTCCATTTCCTTTCTCTTCTTGAACTCCTCTTCTTCCTTATTTGCAATAAAATGCTGTCACCTTCTTCCAGAGGAGGAAATTGCAAAGGGATGATCAGAGCTATATCAACATCTCTTTGAAAAATAAGGTGCCCATATGCTCTGCAAATACCTGAGCCACAAAAAAAATCACAATATTTACAAACATATTGAAAAGTAGCATTCTGAAGACAAAAATCACTGGTTTTATATGACACTGATCCAAATGTTAGTAATAATGCTGGCATAATGACACTTTTGACAATTATTAACCTTCTTAAGAAAATCAGGAAAACAATTTTTTGAACACCTCTTCATTTTAAAAATCTGCATTTTAAGTTTTAATAAATTTAGGCAGCACTAATGTTCATAGGTATTGACTCAACCTATAAATGTATAATCGTGAACTTTATTACTTTTTGAAGTCAAGTTTATTGAAGTATAACTCACATACAGTAAAATTCACATTTTAAAAATATAGTTCAGTGAGCTTTGACAAGTGTTTACTATGATCTAGTGTAGAATAATTTTCTTGCTATAAACATTTCAGTCCTTACAATCAATATTCTGTTTCCCTCTTCCCAGTTCCTGATACATTTTCTGCTTCTAGAATTACCTACCAGATTTTTCCTGAATGCCATATAAATGGAATCATATTCTATGTAGCCTTATGTTTGGTTTCTTTTATTTAGTATAATGCTTTTGAAGTCCTTTTATGCTGTAACATGTATCATTAGTTTGTATTCTGTTGCTAAGCAGTATTCCATTGTCAGGATACACCACATTTTATTTAGTCATCAAATAAACAGTTGTGTGTTGAGGTTATTATGAATGAAGTTGCTCTGAGTATTTGCTTACAGATCTTTCTGTGGATATTGTTTTTCCCCCTCTGATAACTAGTAGTGGAATTGCTGAGTTGGTAAATGTCTTCATTTATAAGAAACTGTCAAAATGTTTCCAAAAATGGTAATTCCATTCTGTATTACCACTCCGTGTGTGTGAGAACTCCAGTTGCTCTGTGCTCTTCCTACCACTTGTTTTCATGTTTGTCATTTTGCCCCACTTCCCATATCTTACAAAAAGAATCTTACAAAAGGTTGTCTCCATGCTTTTTATTAGACTTTATATAATATTTTGTCATACATTTTAGTAGAACTGCTCGACATATTGTTATTAGTTTTTGCTTGAAATAGTCAATTATTTAATGTTCTTAAACATAAGAGAAGAAACTGCTTTAGTTCCCCTGTGAAAATCCACATTTCTAATTGATAATCATACTCTACCTGTGTGAAAAATGTCTTTTAATATTTATTGCAGTTTTAGTCTGCTAGCAATAAATTTACCATTTTGGGGGGGGTATGAAAATGCTTTTATTCATTATTCATTTTTGAAAGATTGATGTATATAAATGTTCAGGAGAATAAATATTCTGGAGAGAATATCATGTAGAGTAAGATGAGCAGAAAAGTCAAACAGTAACTACCACTACAGAGAAATACAAAGAATGAAGAAAGAAAATAGGATTTGCCAATTAAAATATCCGTCATACATTCCTTAGGACATTGGCTGTATATTCCTTGGGATTCAGGGGAAATTTTGACAGTGGCGGTAGCTTATTTTTGCAAGAAGCTCGGTAGTAAGATTAGGATACAGAATAATAGATTTGGTAGATTACACTGCCAGAATGATATTTTTGGTTTGATTTGGTTTGGTTTTCAGTATATAAGAATTCAAATTTTGGAGAAAGGAAAATAGAGCTGATGGAGAGAGAAATAAGGTTTAAACTTGCAAACACAATCCAGAGGGATACTTTATGGAACACATTTCAGAATAAAATAGAAAGGATACAATTTTACAGTAAAAGTTTTCTATTGCTGCCTGACAAATCGTCACAAATTTAGCAGATTGAAGCAATGCTCACTTATTAGCTCACAGTCCCATTCTCATGTGTCTGAGACTGGCATGACATGCCGTCCTCTTTGCTCAGGGGATCTCAAAGCTGAAATTGAGGTTTCAGCTGGACTTCGTTCTCAACCTGAGAGTATGAGGAACTATCAGCTTAAAAGCTTATTCTTGGCTAACTTCAGTTCCTTCGAGATGATGGATGTCCTTGCTGACTGCTAGTCAGGGGCTGCTCAATGCTCCAAGAGGTAACCTGCATCCAAGCTGATGCTCCTCTTCCGTCTTCAAATGGACAACATTGCTTCAAATCTCTGATTTCTCAAACAGTTGCAAAAATCTCTGATTATTCAATGTGTCATGTAAGTGAGGCACACCTGGAAAATCTCATCTTAAAGTCAGCTGATGAAAACCCTTAATCTCATCAGCACAGAACTATCTAGTTTGATTCAATAATTAGGAAAACACATATGTGCACCATGAATTTGGGGGCTGGGGAGGAGCATATTAGAATTATGCTCACCACATAATATAAAAGGAATTGACCCAGTTAAAACTAGAGAAAGTGAAGCCCAAGATATTTTATCTACCACACATGAGTGAAATGATAGGTGTTTTTCTTTCTCCAGTCTGACTTATTTCAATTAGCATAATACCTTCTGGGTCTATCCATGGTACTGCAAATTGTAGGAATTCAATTTTTGTAGTTGATATAGGATTCCGTTATGTCACATCTTCTTTATCCACTCATCTGTCAATAGACACTTGCGTTGTTCCCATCTCTTGACTATACTCAATAATTCTGTGGTCAACATGGAGGGGTGCATATGTATTTTCAGACTAGTGTTTTGTTGTTTTTTTTTTTTACAAGTTCCCAACAGTGAGATAAGTTGGATTATATGGTATTTCTATTGTTTTTTTGTTTGTTTTAAGGAGTCTCCATAAAGTTTCCATAATGGCTATACCCAAAAAGTCAGTTTTTTGCTTGGGAGAAGAAATGTGTAAATCACATATCAGACAAAGGGATAATATCCAAAATTTACACAGAACTCATAAAACTGAACAACAAAAATACCCACTTAGAAATGGGCAGAGAATTTGAATATATACCTCTCCAAAGACGACATTTTGATGGCCACCAAAAATATAAAAAGGTGTTCAGAATCTTGTATTGTTGTGGAAATGCAAATCATAACAACAATGAGATGCTACCTCACACCTGTAGAAAGGACTGTTGTCTAAAAGACAAGAAACAAGTTTTCTGAGAATGCAGAGTAAAGGGATCTTTCATATGCTGTTTGTGGGAAAAGTTTTTATTTTTTATTGTGTTACTTAGCTTTGCTTTAATTTGCATCAAACATATATATATGTACATACAAGCTAGAAAAGTAAAATAGTTCTTTCAGCCTGCTAACAAAATATATGATAATTCCTTCTACCCCTCCAATTTACCAGTCTAAAGAGGCAGCCATTTTCAAATTTCAGCTGGTGGTTTTGGTATTTACCCTCATACTTTAAATATTACAAAATTAACTCCGTTCAGTTTACATATCTATTTATTTTTCCAATCTAGAAAAGATGAGTCTTAGCTTTCTTTCACTCTTAGGCCCTCTTACCACAAAAGTACACTCCCACACACACTCATGTGCATGCATGCTTGCTGTTTTGTTCCTCTCTCACTAGACACACGCACACACACACACACACACACATACATGCACACACAATCTTCTCTTCTCTTATTATAACTATATTGTAATTTTGACTAGTTCAGTGTTTATATTCTTATGAATAAGTAAAAGGTCTTCTGACCCATTTTGTATACTAGAAGTGTATTTTTCTTTTTTAATCAAATTTTTGATTCTTTAGAAGTGAACGATTTTATTATTTTTGGATGTATATTTTTTCCTCATATACTTAATGTTACTTTGAATTCAAACTCATCTTTGTACTCATCATTTAAGTAGTAACACTTACCTTTTAAGACATCTGCCCTAAGAATTTCTGATCTTCCCTTTTATGCCTGATGCACATGTCTAGGGATGTCTCCCTGAAATTTCTACCTTATCATGGCCCCAAAGATAGCTTTTACTTTCCCTGTGTTTCTGATAGCCCATGTCTCTGTCTTCTTTGGTGCATGTGCTTGTTTTATCGAAATACATCTTATAGTAGCTTCTTGAGAAAGAGTACAAGATAGATTATTTTAGAGACAATTGAATGTCTCTGCTGTCACTCTTGATTATGTTTTAGCTGGTATTAATCCCCTAGATTTGAAATAACTTCCTCTGAGAATCTTGTAGACCTCGCTCCGTAGTCTCTTGGTTCCTGAGTTCAAAGCAGCCTGAAGTCTTTCTGATACTTGACCCTTTTCATGTGACCAACTTATTATTATGTTTTCCTCCCTGGAAGTGTGTAGCATCTTATCCTTGCCCCAGTGCTCTATAATTGCACACTGATATGCCTTGATATGGATAAATTTGTATCTTTTTTGCTCAGCACGTAGTGGGGCTCTTTCATTCTGGTGACTCAAATCCTCAGTTGTGAGAAATACTCATGAGTTATTTAATTGATGGTCTTCTCCTTTCTGTTCTATTATTTGAATGTTATGCCTCCTCAACTGTTTCTACCATGTTTTGTTTTGTTTTTTGCTCTTACTTAATTTTACATCTCTTTTTATTTTTATTTCATATTTCTTTGCCCCATGGGGGTTTCCTCAACTTTATCTTTAAAATTTCTGTAGAAGTTTTTAACTTTGCTGACTGTTTAAATAGCATCTTGTTCTTTTTTTCATAAATAAATATTTGTTTTTCTAAGGATAGCTGTAAAAGATTTTTTTTATATTTTTCTATGCATAGTCTCTGTTTCCATGTCGTTTTTCTTTTCTTTCTTTATTTTGGTCTCTATCTTTTAACTGGGAAGATTTTACAGACAGCTAGTGATCCTTGAGTGTTTGCTAATATTTAAAAGTGGGGCATTTAAAAGTGGGGCATTTGGTTGGGAACACTGAATGTTGTTATAGTGATCTTCACTATGGGTGATATAATTTCCTTGGGAAAATATGGAAGTATATTCATGTTGTTCCTTTTGGTGCTGCAGATTCCACATAGATTTTCTAATAGCCTGCATCAGTGCTGCTTAATCCTAGCTGCTGCCATTCAGGAAGCTAATGTGGGGAGAAAGCTAAGGGATTAGAACTGAATAGTACTGTAAGTTTTTGCTTAATTCTCCCATGTTCAAAAGAATACCCCACCCTCAAATGTGCCTATCCAGAGACCTTCTCTTACCTATCTTGCTGCCACAAAAGAGAACAGGTTCTTTGACAATATGCAATGATTGGGGATATCTGTAGTTTTTATAGTTTCTTTGTTCTTTATTAAATTTTTTCACTTATCATTTTTATTAAGGATTGACATACATACAGTAAACCCCATCTGTTTAATTTTGCAATCCAGTAACCCACAATCAAGGTAATCGATTCTCACCCACAAAAGATTCTCTTTCCCCATTGCTCTTAATCCTCTTTCAGTCTTTACCCTAAGCAACTTATGTGGAAGATTTTGCAGTTTATATAAATGAGATACTGTTTGAATCTTTTGTCTCTTGCTTCTTTCATATAGTGATTTAGAAATTCATTCATATCCTTAAATTCATAGTAATTTATTGCTTCTATTGTGGAGTAGTATTTTATTATATAAATGTCCCTCCTTGAGTTTATCCAGTAACTCTTACTGTTGGACACTTGTGCTATTTCTAGTTTTTGACCATTATCAATAAAGTTATTGTGAATAGTCACGTACAAGTCTCTATATGGACATGTACTTTCATTTCTCCTGCATAAATGCTTACATTTCTACAAAACTATCAACAGTCCCCTAAGGTAGCTGTACGTTTTAGCTGTATACACCCCTGCCATACCTGGTGTTACCTGCATTTAAAATTTTAGTTCGATTACTGACTGTATGGTTTTAATTCTTTCTGAAGCTTTCAAATAATGAAAGTACTTTTAGGCTACCTTGCTTTTACAGAAAACTAGTACCACAGTCTCAAAATTTTTGAGGAGCATTCTAAAGTATAAATTATTTCTTGGCATTTCTGTCACAGATATAGAATTCAGTATTTCCAGGTAGTTAAGTCTGTTATTGTCTGTCCATATGCTTTCTGTCCTGAAAAATATAAGCATGGTTGTCTTGTCTAATTATCTTTGTTCCTATTGAATTCCACATTTTAAAAAAATCCCTTTATTTTAATTTTAGTTGTATATGTAGAGGGCATATAAGTAACAGATTGTTTGTAACTCACCAAATTGTTTTTAATCTCATTATCCCTCAAAAAATTTAATATAGTATGTTTAATATCCATATTCAGTGTCAGAGGACAGACGGTGTAGAAGGTAAAACAATTAGGTGTTAAATATTGTACAAATAATAATAGAGGAATGATGGTACAGGGCATGGAAATATAGATTCAGAAAAGGCACACTGAAGAAAAGAAGTCACCCTTTTTTATTATGTTGAAATTATAGTTTGAGAGGAGTCATCAAGGGGAGGCAATCAGGAGTTAACACATCTCAGTTTTCATGGACACAGGAAAGAAGTGGGAAGATAAATTTCCTATGGAGAGATGTAGAAAATGTAAAGAAATTACCTTACTAACATGAGGGTAGAATCACATACACATATATGTATTCTGGTTTTGTTTTAAACATTGAGTTTATTTTTTCAGTAACAACTTCTGAGAGTGCCATATTTGTCAGGAAAAAATGCCTTCAGATATTAATTGGAACCTTGTGCAAAATTTTGATGGGTTATAACAGTAAACTAAGTAATTTCGATAATCTTGTTCACCTTTGCACACTTTTAAATATGTTCAGTGAGTGACATGGAGATATACACCTGCTATGACATAAATAATGTGAGTGGGTTGCCACATTGGGATTTAATGTTTTAGTCGCCATGTTTTTTTCCCCAAACATTAGAGAAATTAATGAAAACTCACACTACTTCAACAGTTTGTTCAATTCAAAAAAGAGATACATCCACAGCTGGAGAAAAATGGTGAAGACTGCCTTTATCAACAATACAGTATCCTCAAAAGGACTTTGAAACACAATTTTAAACTATCATATATCTACAAGAGGATGACTAAAATAGAGATATTCTAGAAAAATTATAGAGAACTTAGAAGCTTAGAAGAATCAGAAACAGCGCATTTAATCAGGATTAAATAAAATAGGATGGATATAATAATTACTCTTGATTATTTCCAAGTTCTAGGTGAAAGGTGAGTAAATTGGCCAATGTATGTACAAAAAGAATAGACTGTCTTCATTCTGAATTGGAAGCAAGGCTAACTATTGGAGTCTATTATAATCCTCCAAGAAACTACTGGTTAAACTCATAACACTATAGTCACATCTGGAACAAATCATTGGGTCCTCAACTTAGTAATATAGCATGAAAACTTTGTAATTACTTTAAGTCACCTACATTTGAGGATGTCTACTCAAAGGGATGTATCAATACATCAAAATTGCAGAAATATAAAAGATATGTGACCATTTTCATATTGCTAATATTGCTAATTACAAATATGTTTAATCTCCTACATACTTTTACTTATCTGTGACTAGACATTCAACTAGACAAGCTTAATTTGCTCATTTTATTTCACATTTGATATGTAGGAAAACCTAACAAAATTTTGATTCAAAATTGCATAGGAAGGGTTAAATTTTTAAGCTATTTATAGACAAATTCTCACCAGATATAACTGATATGAAGATAAGACAATATAATGACTTAATTTTACATTCAGTTGCACCATATCACAAACTGGAGAGATTAAAGTGCATAGGGTAAACCCTTCTGGTAATGGTCTCCAAAGGAAGTAAACTACAGATAAAACAAACCAAGATTAGAAACATACACATTTGATAAACAACCTCACATTCACTTTTATCTGCATTATCAAAGTTGCTGTTAAAAAAAAAAAGATTGGTTTCTGCTCTTAATAAATGTTCAAATGCAATTGAAGAAAATGGCAAGGAAGTTTTAAGGTTTTTTTTGTTGTTTTTTTTGCCTTTTACAGAAAGGGTGGTACGATATCTGTATGTCCATCTAAGAATTAAATACCATTAAAAATGCTGTTTTGTTTGTGTGTTTTGAAAGCTTTAAGTGCATTTTCTAACATTTAAGCCCATACATCCATCAGTAAAATAATAATATCCAAAGTTGTAGAAATAAAACTAACCAAGTCATCAAACCGACATACTATAATGTAGAAACCCTGAGGGGCAAAGCAGTGTCTTCTTTGAGTAAAACTAGGAATAAGGCAGTTAAGAGATGTGGTCTTACATAGAAGACAGGTCAAAGAAACTGACTACAACCTTTCCTGTTTATAAAAAATGTCATACATCAGCAGTAGACCAACATTAGTTTCCTGTTTTTCTTTTAAACTGTTGATTGTTCAAAATACATCTGCAATGTAACTTGTGATTACTCCAGTCACACTTTGTTCATTGAATTTAATATATTAAAATGTCCAAGACATGAAAAAAGCTGAAAATTCTTTTTTCCAAAAAGTGATATTTTTTCAAAAAATGATAGACATTTCATTGTGAATTCTGCCTTTAATCCATGTAACTATCAGATTTATGTTACTTCCATGATGAAGATCATTCTGTATCTCAGAGATCATTTCCTTAATAAAATTCATATAGTTACTCACCAAATACTGAAACTGTTATATAAGCATGCACTGAGCCACCCAGCAAGCAGATGAATTCAATTTATGTTGCACCACTATTAAAGATTAAATTACAGCCTTGTTACTAGTCTATGAAATTCTACATTTAAGAGCATTTCTGAAATGTCCTTTCAAGACTTGAAATATTTATATACTAAAGCATTCATTTCAATCATTGAACAAAATGATTTACGTGTTATGCAGAAATGAAGCAATGGGAATTTATAAGAGTATCCAGAAATTTATTCTTTTGTATACTAAATTAAGCTGTGAGCACCCATATAGAAATTTTCCTCTTGATTCACAGTAAGTTCAAGAATATATTCGATTTAATTCAAGGATACTTCTTCATAGCCAGCAGAAAATCCATTAAAGTGCTATTCAGAGGTTCATCTAGACCCATCATCTATGTCCTGTGACATGGTAACTCTGTTTAGACCTATTTTGAAGTGCAGCACAAGTGAACAAACATCATCCGTCTGATTACAGTTGTAGAAGGGATCGTTATGTAATGACTCCACTGCAGAAATTGCCAACGGCATATTTAAGAATACAACAGGCCCACTGTTTCTGTAAAGTTTTAACAGGAAAAGAATGTTCAAACTCTTCATTGAAAGGAAAAATTTAAGCGTGTGTGTATACATATATCCACACACATGAACATGCATGTATATATGCATGCGTATATATTTCAAATAATAATGATTTCACTTTCTAAATAGTTTGCACATTTAAAGTATGACTTTAATTTTATTAAAATGTTTCTTGTTTCTTTTAAAATCTCAGTGGCTTTTTTTACAGTGATGGAACATACTTTCTTGGGAACTTAATTTTGAGAAATTCCCTTTCTATTATGAAATTTTATGATCTTGGAGAAATCATTTCACCTGTCAGAACTTTAGTTTTCTCATCCATCAAATAAGATTGAGCAGATGATTTATAAATCTTTCCAAATACTATGTATACCTGGATTCACAAATTATCTGCTACATTTATAAAATGCAGTGGAAATTGCTAGGAAAAATTACAAGCTGAATGATAATTAAATTTCATTTTTACTGATAGTAATACTGTGATCACTTTTTCAAACACACATACACACCCTGAGGACTGAATTAGAAAATGTTAACTAACACAAACTGCAAACAGTATCATTAGGAGCAGAGGATACTATGATTGTATCCAAGAACAATTGATTATTCTACAGGATTGTATAGATTTGTTTGTTAAATAAATTTATAAACACTATACCACTCTAAATTGAATGGATTATGTACTCAGAGTGTTCATAGCCACAGATAATACTCATTATAAGCAAACTGCAGAAAATTGAACTTCAAAAATTGCTATAGAAGAGAACTTATTTTCAATTATGTAGATCTTGAAATTAAAATCTTTTCAAGATGTAGTACATCGTGTACTAGAGCATATAATATGAGAGGGTGAGGCAGAGAGAGAGACTGAAAGTTTAAGATTAAGGAATGTCTAATGATGGATGACATGTCTGTGATCTCAAGGAGAAAAAAAAGACATGAACTGCCAATGTTATAAAATGTAATGAATATTTTAAGGAATGCTTTTAAGAGTGGCAAATTTAGCAAAGAATAAAGTTGAATTATTGTTGTAGAATTTATACATAGGGTTAGAATTACTGTCATCTTGTAAAATATTTAATTCTTTTTCCAAATTAACCATTTAGAACACTTTTTCTGAGTATATAATCTGTTCCAGTGATTACCGTTCACCTTTTGCTCACTTAGATTTACCTAATGAACTATTCATGTAGCTTCCTATTATGTTTGCTTTTGAATTATTGTCTCCAAAATAAGACAAAGGTATTTGGAGACACCCCTGTCTCCAGTCAATTATCAGCTTAGCCTCCATTTTCCTGACTTTAAGTCTTTCCGTAACCTCAAGCACAGGTCTGTCTTCTAGAGTCATTCTTCCTGGAACTGCACTATGATGACCAACAGAAACTTTTTTGTCAGGAAAGGCCAACTACTATTACCATGTGTTACAGTTATTCTTCTTAAGAAGAAAATTGCATTAGTCAAAAGTTCTATCTGAAGTGTATATTTTATATTGTATAACAACATAAAATATTTTACCCAAAATGTTAGTGAGGTGCTTCAAAACAGTGAAATGCCATTGTTTATTTTTCTCATTTCCAATTTTTCTAAAATTTTTAAAAGATTATTTCCAGTTTAAAATAGATCATTTTTCTAGCTAATGTTTTAATATTAAACTATGGTGTTCACAAAGATCCCTAATCAAACACCCACCAAGTACCTACTTGTTCTTTGAAGGAAAAAAAAGGACATTTGATCATTCCTTTAAGTAGTCAAGTTAAATATATTCTCAACAGAAAATCTGGAAACATCTAAAAAAGCCTTAGGTTTTACATTCTTTCCAAAGAATAATAACATATCAATCATTTACATATAGTTTATTCATTTAAAAATATATTCTAAATTCCTTCTCTGTGCCAGGGATTTTTTTCTGTTTCAACTTCAAGCTTTTCTATTTAATATATATGTCTCATTTACTAGAATTTAAAATTGTATCATTACAAATTTTAGTTAACATATATAGCAAACATGGCCTCCTTTATAACCTAAATCTGTAATCAAAAGATGTTAAATTTAATCACATTTTTCCTTCTCAACATATAATCTGTTTGATCTCAGAACAGTCTTGTGTTTCGGAACCCTCAATTGTATCTGCAATTATCACTTTCATTGTAAGAATGTAGCTTATTTTCTGCTTCTACCTTCCAGTGTCTATTCAAGTGACTCCGGATTGGCTTCCATGCATTTCCTCTGAAATGGTTCTTAAAATCATTAACAGCCACCAACTTGCCAAACCTAACATACCTTTCTTCATCTTGACTTCTCAGCAGTTTTTTTTTTTTTTTTTAAGATCTATTTTATTTATACATACAAGCTGGGGTACAGGCCAGAGGTGTGGGGTGGCGAGAGGGCTCACCAGAGACAGAGCGGGGAGCAGAACAGGCAGATCAGAAACACACTGCTGCGGGAAGCTGCGGGCAAGGCAGGAGAGGTCTGCCGCACCATGTGGGATTCTCCCCGGCCGGGCATCGAACTCGCGTCGCCGCTGCCAACAGCTCCACAGCGCAGCGCTTAACCGCTACGCCACCGGGGAGGCCCGAGAGGTAGATATTCTATAAAGGAGCTATGGTTTTTTTTCTAGGTATACTATCACAATAATATTCTCATAATAATATCTGCTATTGCATTTTATCATTTTAGTGATAAAGTATCTAAAAATCTCAAATATGTTTCCTATTTTGAAACTGTCACGGATGGAGGCATACACTTCATTTCTAGTACTTAAAAGCCCAAAATCCACTTAAATAGGCAACAAGAACCAGGGAACAGAATGAAAAAGAAGGTAGTTCTATAAGAGCAATAGAGAAGTTGTATTGATATGCTAGACCCCTGGGGCAGAATCAGAGCAAAGCTGAGAAACAATAAACTATCCAAAAACGAACATAACATTTTTACAGGTAATTTTTACTAAAGGAGATTTTTTATCTTGACAGTGACATGAAATACTTTTTGGGCATTTTTAATAATGCAGTTTCTTACTACAGTTGCAGTGTTTTAAGTAATACTCAGTTCCGAGTCTGTGGCATGAAATTTCAACTATTACATAGATGTAACTGTTCTTGATTTTAAATAACAGAATTTTGGCACTGAAATCCTTTACTACCAAATCCATGGTGGAAAATACAAATAAGTGATGGAGGAAAGTTCTTCCATGATTTTCAGATATTCTGTTTGTTTCCCTCTAGCAACCTTCTCATAAATTACTGGACTTTTTATATAAACTTTTCCTAAACAAGTTTCAGGACTATCATGTACTTAATGATTACCAATTTATTCTTACATGATATTTAGCTGAGGGGAACAATGGAAAGTTGTACAGCACATGGGACAGTAGTTTGTTGTGCCAGACTGTCACAAATGCTACAGGGCATGTAGCATTTCCAGCCATCACCAACTAAATGCCAGACACGTCTCCCAATCATTCTGGCATCTAAAACATGTGCCCATAAATTTCTAGGATGGTGACACCTAGACACTCTAGGATGGTGACACCATGCTGGCTGTGAACCACAGATCTATATGCCTGAACAGAATTTATGTCCACTGCCCACTTAACAAGTATCTAAACATTACCTTTGATATTTTTCTTTCCTATATCTCCTACATGTCATATGCAACAAATGCTGTTCACTCTACTTTCAATGGATAGTTTAATATATTCAATTCTCTCTCTTTCTATCACTACTCTAGTCTGAGCTTTGATTAGTTCTTCTTTCCACCAGTGTTCCAATTTGTTTTCTAATGTTATATCATTTTATCACTGTTCTCATTTTATGCACAGCAGCCAGTATGAGCTTTTTTTTGCAGACAATATTTTAAAGCAGTTTTAGGTTCGCAGCAAAATTGAATGGAAGAAATTTCCCATAGACCCCTTGTCTCCATACATGCATAACCTTCCCCATCATCAACATCCCCCACCAAACTACTACATTAGTTATAATTGATAGTCTCATATTGACACATTATGATCACCCAAAGTCCAATGTTTGTATTAGGGTTCACTCTTGGTGGTGTGTAATTTATGGGTTTGGATTTGTACTCATTATGACATCAGACTATTTTCACTGCCCTACAAATCCTCTGCTCCATCTATTCCTTCTTCCCCACACAACCTCTTCCTCATCTCCTAGTATCTGTTTTCTCCAATGTTCCAGAAAGTCACATATTTGGAATTATGCAATGTGCAGGCTTTTCTTTTTTGAACTTTGTCATCTCTGCCTGACACTCACTGCAGGTGTTGGGTATTTGCTCTGAGTGGGAGCATTCTTGGAGGGAAAGTGGTTTTCGTATTAGGGTCATATTGGTCTATAGCATGTGTTTTTTATGTTCCCTTTTCCTCAATTAAAAATAAATTTGAAAGTTTGGTAGAATTCACTTATAGAGCCATTTGATCCTGGACTTTTTTTGGAGGGTGGGGGGATATTTTTGATTACTGTTTCACTTTTCTTAATTGTGATATGCCTGTTCAAGTTGTTTATTTCTTCTGAGATAGGAACTGGTTAATTGGTTTGTCCAGTACCATATTGGTAAATGTAGGAGAACTCAGATCCAGGCCACCATATTTCAGGTTTAATGTTCTTTCCACTATTGCATGCTACAGAGAGTGAAGGACTAAATTAACTCTGGAACTATCTTTCCCATCTTTTTTTTTTTTTTTTCAGTTGACAAAACCACATGAAACCATGTAGGGTACAGAAAATGCATTTCACAGTTAAATTAAACCTAGGTTTTGGAAGTAGTATTTGACCTTGCCTTTATGATATCTATCAAACATATTTCTTGACAAGTAAATTAAGTATATATGGCTTAACTAATATGTCCAGTTGGAATATTGCTTATGTGAAATGTTCTAGAAATTTTAGGGTTTTCAGTAGAGTCAGCATGATGTGCTAGAGGAAAGAATTAGATTTTGGACTTGGATTTTAAGAAATTCACTTGTTTTTTTCTGAAACTATACATGAAAATTCTGCATATGAAAATTCTCTGAAGATTATAAAATACAACTATTCTACAATTTATCAACATCTCATTTTCTAAATCATAATTCATATCTGGAACATAATAAACAATAAATGTTTGATGAGTAAATAAATGTGCTAAATTCATAATAGCTTTTTAAAAGTCATATTTAAAAATTTTGGAAATAGATGTCATTCAAAATATAAAAAATAAAGGTATTAAAGTGGTTTCTATAGGTATTTTAATAATTATCTTGTAATTGTTCTATATTAAATGAGCTATGAATTTATTTTTCATTAAATAATAGGAAGCCTTTGATTTCCTTAACTGTATTTATGAATAACCTTTTATAATATGCCTAAAGTGTATACATTACATTAAATTTTATAGTAAGATTCAAATCAATAGAATAATAAACAAAGCAATAACTTTGATCTAAGACAGATAGTGGATTTTTACTAGAGTATCAAGTATTAATAGCCTTTCTTAACTTCAAGTATATGAAAACATATAAATAAATAAACACTTTTTAGGTGGCCCTTTTAATCCACATTGAATTACATTAGAATTAAACCTTGAAATTTGGAGTAACTGAAAGAAGAAACAAATCAAACACATTGCAAACTAACTAAAAAGGTTACTTGAATCACTTTTGTTATTAAATGTTTATTTTTATAGTTTATATGTGTAAAGTCTAGAAATTTGGACAGAAAGTAGTGAAAGTTGAAAATAAGTTATTAGGTGAAATTTTTCCAAATGAATTATTAATATATAGTTCTATAATAAAACCATGCAGTATATGGTGTACCTTTAAGAGAAACATCATTTGTTAGACAGATATTAAGCTGATTTATTTGCAGATAACTTTCTAGCTAATTCTCTCCTATAGGTCCAGATGCCTCAGAAACTTTCAATACAAACTATATTCTTAAACTCCCACTCTCACCATGGCCTGCCCAAACGCAAGGCTGGAATCACTGAACTATGAGCAACAAAACCTCCCTATTGACTTTGCTTGCCTTTGAGATTTCAGGGGCGACAGAGAGCAATGGTGAGAAATTCCGGCTGTTACTCTAACCCTGTGAGAATGCCTCCAGGGGATACATTTTTTCTTTTATAAAAAGAAAAAGAATTCAAAGTGAAATTTTAGACTTGAGGGGAGAGCTTGCCACAGAATGGAAGGAAATAAAGAACTGTTTTTGAGTGGGAGTTGAAGCTACCTAACTGCTGATTCATAATCTGAAAGATACCTTTATGTCTTAAATAAGACAAGACGTATACAACTTCTGGGAGGAAGTATATGGATGTGTGTAGATTTATAACATAGATAGCTACATATACATCTACATTCATGTATCTTATATATATGATTAATTACAAATACTAGCATATTTGGTTGCTTTGTAATTTTTCCATAGCTGTAAACCTATGGAGAACTTCCTCCAGCAGCCTATGGAAGTTTTATTTCCAGCCCCTGGCCAAAAATGTAAAACCAATGTTTATTTCTTTGAAAAGAGAAAGATCGGCTATCATTTGCTAATAGAGAATTTGTACTTTTTTTTTCTCTTTACCATTTCCACACCTTTTTAAGTTTAGAAGTAGCAAATAAATATTATTTAAACGAATTCCACAACACTGTGAAGACTTGGTGGTTATCCTAAAAGTCCGATCCCTCTTGGAGTGTCGGTGATCATGGCCGCGAATGATATCGTGCCTTTTCTTCCAGGGCACACTGCAAGACTTGTCCAGAGCCATAGCAGCTGTGTGTGACCTGCCGGCCAATGGAACGTGAGTAAAACAGATGCACCCATTTCTAGATCTGTCCTCTAAAAACTTTAACACCATCTTTCAAGTTCCTTTCTTTGCACATTACCCAGCGAAGTAGAGAACATTCATTCCATTAAGAGATTCAAAACTTTATGGGAGAGATACAGAGAATAAGCTGGGTGTCAGGATAACAGTATTCAGAGTTTTCCATCCCAGTGACTCAAATTGGACAGCGAGAAGAGCAAACATAAAATCTTTATGGTGTTAAACAAGATACCTGAGTAGTACAGAAACTCAGAGGGAAAAAATTCTTGTCACTGCCCCTGCATTGTGGGTCTAAGCTCCACCTTCAAAAAAGAAAATTCTGATCTGTGAGCTG
Source organism: Scalopus aquaticus (assembly GCA_004024925.1). Classification (NCBI taxonomy): domain Eukaryota; kingdom Metazoa; phylum Chordata; class Mammalia; order Eulipotyphla; family Talpidae; genus Scalopus; species Scalopus aquaticus. The sequence goes on along the minus strand of PVIJ01001166.1, from coordinate 78,850 downwards.
AGACATGCACACATAGCAAAATGGGTCTATTCAGAATCAACAAGTAATTAGGAAGTGCTATGGTCTCATGATAGAAAGGTGGATAATTCCCAGATCAAAATGGAAATACTCTTAGATTTTAGAGGGACAGTTGTAAATGAGAAATCCATTGGGGCAAAAAATGGGTGTTCAATTTTAGTGGCTTTTCATTTCTGGGTTATGGCATTATCTCTTTATCATTTCATATAAGAATATATAATTTCTTAATGGAAGCTTTTTTCATCTTTAAGCTCTTATATCATCCTCATATTAAATGATATTAACAACACAGTCAACTTGCCTACTTTACACATGCTGTTTTGAAAGTAATGTTTTTATAAAATCTAAAAATAAACTTATTCATATCTAATTTTTAATTTTATTATTCCAAAATATATTTTGTTACAAATCACACAGGAATAAAGTTTCCTGGCAGTTTTTCTTTGTTTATATAATGGAAGAGCTAAACAATATTTATTGTATTTAATAGTACAATAATTGCCAAGCTCTTAACAAAGAGAAAATGCATTCTAAGCAAAGTTCTCCAGTGAGAATGTGCTATTCAGAATAACAGCAGAATTATTTTTAACTTTCATCCCCTCCCCCACAAAGGGAAATAATTTTGTGTACAAACATTTGGTATAAAAAATTGGACAATTTTTATAGTCTGGAAGAAATTATAAGCATAGGATATAATATATATATATATATTTGGAAGTTTTCCTTAGACATATGCATAGATACATATGAACATATATCTACTGATATAAATATCATAGAAAAACAAGTATGAAATTTGAATGTAGAGTAATACTATAGAATTAATTATTTATTTGTATGTTTCTTCCATATCCCCAAAATATTTGAAATATTTCATAGTACACAGTAAATATAATACAAACTGTATAATAAATTTTGAGGTAGGAGTCAGTATAATTGTGGCAAATATTAACTTAGATCTGTGTATGCCAAGGCCATCCTCTCTTTCTCACATTGTCTCATCCCACCAACAATCCGCAAATATTTACTATTATTGTAGTTGCTGCCATGAAACATTTTATACTTTAAGAGTGGCTCTAAATCTTTATCCATTGGAAGCCTCTGATGGCCGAAAGTAGTTTCATCAACAGTGGAATTAAAAGTAAACTTCAAGAACGTTTTGCAATGAGTAGGCTTGCTGGGGCAGCTCTGTAGAAAAACTGAAAAAGATGGACTATTAACCAGACACTGAGCTGAATAATTTAAGAGTGGTGAGTTCAATCTCCTTTCATACTGCTTTTCTCATTGCACATTGATTAAGATGTCATTAAAAATAATGAAGGGCTAAATATATGAGTATTATACAAATTATTTCAATCTTTATTATCCTGAAAGATCAAATGATCTTCATAATGGATGCCGATATTACAGACTCAGTTTCTTTTGTTGCCTATTCTTGCTGTTCCTGTTGTGCTGACTCAAAGTGCACTCATCAGCCTACATGTGAATTAGATGGAGTGACAGGTGGTGAAGCAGCAGTTGGCCAAACGGTGAACTAGAGCATAGTCTGTCACTCATGTGTTTCTCTATGAGTCCTGCTCTTTCCCAGACTTTTCTAATGTTATTATCAAGGGTTGGAAAGAACATTCAGGAATTGCTCCACATGTTATAATTTATCATTTTGAAAATTTGTCTACAATCTTTGTGGAATTCATCTTTAAATATTTTGTCAATGAACAAAATAGCCTTTTAAAATTAGTTCTATCGCATTCTTATGCTCTTTCTCTCTCTCCACACAACTACTTATCACACTGATCAAACCAGTAATGTTGCTGTGATTTGGTTTATCTATACTTTTTAATACACTGTACTTTTTCTCTATAGTGGCATATTGCAATCATCTCAGCCTATGCAAAGGACTTTCCATTAATGTCCACTCCAGCCATGCAGTGATCTATCAATTTTATTTTCAAATGATGTATCTGCAATGTCATTTATTCCTCAAATTTCTTATAGGTCAATATTTTCATGTTATGTTACCAAAAAATTAAATTTGAAGTGATTTGGTTGAAAAATTGACTTCATATGGCTATATCTTTAAGGAAAAGTCATCACATAGTTCTTCTTGTCCTTGCAGTTTTACAACCTGAAACAATTCAGATAATATCTCAATTTTCTTCATTGTCATTACATCACCCAAAATAGTAATAAAAGCATACCCACAATTATACATTTAAAATGCATAATTATATATTCAGTTGTTTCATATTTGACTTCAAATCAGTTAGAATCATCTGTCAATTTCTTAATAGGGTTTCACTTTTAGTGTATTAATTTGTGTATTCTGGAATGTAGTAGACTTACATGCAGTTACTATCATCTTAGATCACGTGTGTTTTCTTCTCAAAGGTATGTTCACATTTGTTATCTCCACCAGTGGATGAAAATTCATTCATATTTGTGAAAACCAAGTGAATATTCATAAAAATAAAAAAATATACAGAAATAGCATGCAAACCCTAAGAAGGGAGGTAGATTTAGAACTTTAAGAATGTAATATTTTAAAGATTTTAAAATAAATTTTAGTAATGTCAACACAAGAAGTTCTTGACACAGAAACAAATGGATATGTTTCTACTTATGGAACTATTTGTTGATCTTTTGATGACTTGCATAGAAAATCTTTTCTAATTGGCCAAAGTATTTCAAAGTTGGTGTTATAACTTCCCTTTCAAACTGAAATGATGGAGGCTCAGTGATGTTCATAGACCTCCCCATATCTTGAGAGTTAATAATCGGCCTAACTTTGGGCACCAACTCAAGTCTTCTGGTAAGTAAGGGCTGTGCTTTTTCCAATAACCATGCTCAGCTGACTCAAATGTTATCAGGATTTAATGTGGAGTTTTAAATTTAAGTCCACAGCTTTCTAAGTAAATGCTTTAAAGCTAACCATGGAATGAAAAAAAAAAGCCTAAGTCAGAATTTTCTTTGAATGTGAGCAAATCTTGAACTCTTTGCGCTTAAGGTAATCCATCTGTAAATTAATATCTGAAATTAAGTTAGAGGAAATAAAAATTGGAAATTAAAATCTAGGCATAATAAATCTCATAATTTTGGCGTAGTAGATGAGTTTAGAGATTATTTAGTACAGGCCCAGGTTTCAAAAATGAGGTTATGAGTTTAAGTGATTGTTTCACAGCATCTCTTCCTCCTTCCTCCTTTACTATCTTCTCCATCACCTCCTCCTTCTCTTTCCTTTTCCTTCTTAGTCTCCCCGTCATCATCATTGAGTTCATGAGAAAAGAACCAGTCAGCCAAGAATATGGAACCTAATAGTAATTTAGGTAATGTAAACATCTCCAGTATTAAACTAAACACTTAGACAAAAAGACCTCCCCATTCACAAAGAAGTGTTAGTGAAGCACAGCTTAGATTTAAAAATAATTTATTTCTTCTGAAAAATAGTCATTCATTTTTGAAAAATGAGTATTCAAAAAAAAGTATTCATTTTTGAGTGTGATTTTTATTTCATTCTAACAGAAATTGCATAGTAATACAAAATTGTGCACTTTTAAAAATATATGCAATAAATTGAACAATGCTGTACAAGAATTTTGTAAACTAAGAGTGAGGAAAAGATGGTCATAGAATTCAATATGAGTTAGTTTGACAGAATAATTGCAGATTTAGTTTATAGGAACATGATTTGTTTTTAATATCACCAAAAGTAAAAGAAATAGTAATGACGATGATTATTTCTCAACTTGTTGTGCAGTAGTGCTTTAGACTTGGTTTGTTCTCTCCTTTTTTAATTAAAGTTGTAAATATGTAAATATAGACATTTTATTTTGTATTGACAACATAGCCTGTTTATTTTTTCCCAATATTCTTAGATTTTTGCCTTTAGTTTCCTTTAATTTGGAACCTCTACTTACTCATTTTCAGATCTCTCCCAATTGCTCCTCTTATATTTTCTGTTATTATGTTTTTTTCTTCAATTTTGAACCCTTATTTTATTTTATTTTATTATTATTTTTTAATATATATTTTTATTGTTATTTATGTCTTTTACAATTTGTATTCCCCTTGGGTAGCCCACCACCAATTCACCCGTGATCCATCTCCATGGTCCCTTGTGTTCTTGTCTATTCCATTTTGTGCACTTTTCCTTCCCTCCCTCCGCTGAACCCTTATTTTAAGAAAAAAGTCAATGAAATGCTTTCTTCTCCTCTTGTGCTGTGTTGCCTTATTCTGTCCACAAGTGCTACCTCATGAAATTCATTTCTATCATATTTCAACTTCTGTATTTCAATACCCCTGGCTTCCTCAGTGGTATTGTTCACTGGCTTCCCAGTGAATAATAGAGAATTCAGGATATTTTTCCAGAATATACATAAATTCCAAGAATGTATATCTGTAAATGAATGTCTGAATAACTTCTGTACTATACATATGCATATGAATACAATAAGTATTGAATACAATCAGTGATTGTGAGATTTTTGTGAATGTGTGGGGGTGTACTATTTTAATTTAATCAAAAATTAATTGAAATTGGCATGAGTAGGCTAGTTATTTGTTTAAAGTAGATCAAGACAAAAATAAATCATATCTATAGTGAAAACCAAAACATCTACCTATGATGTAGGAAGGCAGAGAAATAATATGCAAATATAAATATCAAAATTAACTTCCTTTACAAGTCCCCTGTCATCCTGCTTGAGTTTCATCAAGGGCTCAATGAAAAGCACAGAAAAAAATTGCAAGTCAGGAGTAACAGAGCAGACCATGTTGAAGATTCAAAGACTGTGAACTACTACCTATTTTGAACAAAGTAAAGAAATTTCATTGAAGAAATTTAACCTACAGAGGATAAGTATGACTAAAAGCCCTTTGCCAGCTCTTCTCCAATTTCTTCTAAACCAGACAAAGAGCTGCATTTAAAGTGCAGCCTGAGACGTGTTTCAGATGAAAGGAACTGCTAAATGCTATTACAGAAGTCAAGTATCAAGTCCTCAAAGTCATTAATCATGGAGTTTATATTTACTTATTTATGGTTGTGTATGCTTACTGCTACCCAGTAATTTAGGTTTATTCCATTTAAGTGATTTTATGTGGTTCACTCTAGAAGAAATTGCCTCAGGGATTCAGTTGGATCACACTAATATGATCATCTCCAAATGCTGTTAAAGACAAGTGCCTTCAAAATCTGAAGTCATGGGAAGCAGTAGCTATGAGGACATGCACATGTTACATCTCCAACATGACCACACTGATTTCACCATAATTTTCCTGTAAAACAGGAATATTTGGACATTTAAAAGTCATCCAAACTATTTTGGTATTTATTTAATCTGGTCAGAGCCATTGGGAGCAATGCCTTATTGACTGACACCAATTGATAGTAATTTCACTAGTCAATAATCACACCATGTTGGACAACAAAAACCAAAAATTGAAACCAAAATTGAAAATTGAAGCAGCTACATTCTTCATCCCATCTTCTATGCACTTGAAAGGCTGAGTCAGATTACTCAACTATCCAATGAGAGGGCTGGATAGTTCCTTCTCATCTAAATGCTTTAATTCTGGGAATCTATTATATTACACAATCCAAAAGAGCTGTATTTAAGGAATTAATGACAATGTTCTATAATCTTTTAGAAGGTTTTATACATGTATTAAATGCTTCCAATTTTAGATGCTTTCCAATGTTAAAAAGTCATCTCTCAGAGAGCGATTTGTAAGTTGTCCTTTGGCATCCCTTGTTTCGGGGAGGAGGGCAGCAAACAAGTCCAATTGACCATCACAAGTGAATCTTGCATGCTTGTAAAACATAACAGAAATATGTGTTAGAAACTAATCAATTGTATGGTGCAGGATCAAGTTAGATTTTTAGTGGTGAAAGAGTGATGGGAATTGGAAAAGGACTTAGAAATGGGGTGAACTATGTATGTGACAGGTGGAATGGGAGGTACAGTAGAATACCAGACAGATAATTTAAAGTACTTTGATCAGAGAAAAGGAGGAGGAGGTAGAGTGTAACAGGTTGGATGCAAGGTGAAAGGCCATTGGGGGTAGCTTTCTTGCTAACAGAGAGCACATAAAAAAGGGGATCCAAGAAATAGGAAAGAAGATTCAACTGATATGAATGAACAGCAGCTGTTTGTATGTGCACATAATTTTGAGTTAGAGATTACTATATCAGGGTGTTTGCCGTTGAGATTTCCCCTCAGTATTGGTGTCTGAATTGCTTAAGCAAATTACCAACATATTGAAACTATTCTAAATTCACTGAATGAATAGACCATTATGGAAGACCATTGCATCAAGCTGCTAAAGAGTTTAATTTCACTTTCTTCGTGTTTTCCTACTTTGTGCTTCTTTTCTCCACACATATTTCATAGTAAAAACACATAATTATTTACCAAATGGGTGAGCATTTGAGTTACAGCCACAATATTATTGTTGAAGCATGTTTAGTTTCAAGTGTTTAAAATGAAATGACTGTTAGGATGTCAAAATATTATGGATGAATAATAATTAAAAATCAGAGTAATGAACCAAAGCAGCAGTCACAAAAACACCTTTCCAAGAGAGCAGTTCCAAAATTTCATCTAAGGGTATATTCAGAAGGATAAATATGAAATGCTGGAGGGGCAGACTCTAAAAATAGAAGAGAACTAAATAAAAACATAATGTAATTATTTTGATTATAATTCAAAATATTATGGTAGAATAGCACATCATTAACAAGCACAAACTTAGAGCCCGCACACCTACATTCAGACTCTTAAGTCCGTTGATCCTGGTGAAGAGCCTCAAGCCCTGCGTCTGTCTGCGCATCAGTACTACATGGACAGGCATCCCAAGCTCATAGGATTTTCAGAACACTGAAGTAAAACCATGAAAATAAAGGAGCTCCTAATAAGGGAGCCAAGAATAAATAAAAAGTAATCATTATTGTTTCTATATATTTATTATAATTTCACTACCTATGAGTAGAAATTATGACTATTTCAATTTTAAGACATTCAGTAGTAATTATTTTAAATTATAGAATGCTTCTTTGTGCTTCCTTTGTTTTATAAATTGTTCTGTAAACCCCATTGAAATTCATCTAGTTTTTCAATATGATGAAGTACAGGTATTTATTTTAAACATCTTTACTAGGGAGGATGGATGCTGTGTGATATACAAAATGAATATAATTCTCATAACTTTAAGACATTTCCTTTCACTCTCCTGCAGCTCTTCACCTCGCCAAGTTCTCGGTCACCAGTTAAGTACATAGGCACAAACTTTATGGCTTTACAATGTTATCTATGTAAATTCTTCTGCCACAGCTGGACAAGATGCTTTCAAGAGTTTTTCTGTTTCCTGTGTGGTGAAGCAGCTTTCCCCTAACGACTATTTCCCATCAGTACCACAGAGACCTACCTTCTTAACCACTGTTTCAACGGTTTCTTACCACTTCCACCTTTCTATAGAACATTTCATTTGGAAGGAGGTTCACAAATATTTGTATGATGGCCTGTTCAGACTGATAAAATCTCCTGGGACTTGAACTTTGATGCACAGCTCTCATCTAGAAAAAAAAAAAATGCAACTGTCAACCATTGGCAGAAAATATCAAGAAATGAGAACAAACTCTTTTCTGCCTCAGTCACCACCAGGTAGTTATTTGCGTGACTGTTTTGGAAAATATAACTCTTTCTAGTTTTCTAAAAATCAACATGAAAATATTTCATTACTTACATTTGCTACCTTGTAGAATTTTAAAATATTGGCTTCTAATCATGCGTTTTATTGGTAAAGACCTAAGACATTTAGGCCTATAAGAATAGAAAATAAAATTAGATTGAAAAACATGAAGATATATAATTAAATTTTTATGAGAAATAAGAGAATTTGGAAATCTTTATTCTCCTAAAATAAGTAATGTCAAAGTGTCCCCACATTTTCATCTAAAAATAAAATTTCCCCAAATTATTATTAACTAAAAAAAAAATTTTGTATTATGTGATGTAGTTTAGAAAAAGTATTTTTAAATACTCAAGATCCATACTTATTTTACCTAGTGATTTTTTAATTAAATTTAAATTTTTTAAGTTTCTTTTAATTATTTTATATGAACCTAGCAGTTATTAAAGCTCAACAGTATAGATTTTCATTAGCATATTTTATAGTTTCTAATCTTATGGCTTTAACTCCATTATGAGTTTTTAAGATATTTCAAACCATACATATTCAAAAATCTGTATGGCTCAAAATTACTCTTTTCTCTTGATATGCACACACTGATAAGCAATGATCTGTGTAGAGTAAAAATGATAAACAAATTGCCACAACAAAAGGCAGAAATAAGAGCTCATGTTTATTACTGCTGCAAGTACCAGAAAATATGCACTAAGATGTCTTGTCAAGATGACTTCACATTACTTCTTTTACTAGTTTTTTAGAATATTAATAGATGCTATCACACACAATGATATACTTGCTAAAGTTTCTTGCAAACTACTAAGTTAGGCATTTCTTATTGAAATTAAGTTAAGCAGGATTTCTCATGCAAACACTGTGTACATTTCAGAACAGAATGTAGTTGAGACCCTTTGAAGAGCCTCCTAAAACTATTTTACATGCTTTGGAGTCCTTTGATATGTAAAGCAACGACTGCAAATTGTTCATTAAGAGTCTGCTTGTGTTTATATTTGCATGCATTTAAATAACTACAAATAGTGTGTTTTCTTTTACAATTTGGTTCCTTCTTAACATTACCACCCCAATGTGGATCTTTATTTTTCTCTCCTTATTTCTAGTTCTAGTTCCAGTCTATAAATTTTGTCATATTATCCCTTCTCATGTAGCCCCAATAATCACGTCAAATTATATATTTGCATTGGACTTCCTAGGTCAACAATAAATTTTTTAAAATGTAATCTGAGAGGCAAGAATGCAGCCCCTAACAGTGTTTTTTAATGACTCTGTTTCATGGCCCATTTGAGGAATTGAATTGATCACCAAACATACCAAAGATTTATTTCAATGATCTTGCCCTTACATCAGTCCCTCTGTTTGGAATATGCTGTTTCTTCTAAAATCCACTATATCCCTTGGTTCTAATTTAAGTGATATCTCCAGTATGAACCCTTCACATATTTTCATTAGTATCTCACTATCCCTCACCTAAAACCCTTAAATTTCTTTACAAGCCTTATGAGACATGTATCACAACTATGCATGGTTGCGTCAACTGTTTGACTAAGTGTACACTGTTTTAGGATATGTAATGCAGCATTGGGGAGGGGGTTCTGCTAGGAGGCTTGTAATTTGACTTTAGGCAGTGGTCACTTACACATGAAATGGTTGTGGAGACTTTCGTCTGGGGAGACAATTCATTACTATCATAAAATCCTTAGTGATCACAGCCCTAAAAAACTAAGAATCACTGCTTTAAAGCAAGAATAATAATATATTCACATAGTCTTCAGTACAACAGATTTTATTATTTTATCCTCATATACTTCATTGCAATATGCCAAACTTTAGTATGTATCTTTTCAGATATTTTATATCTCCTCCTTAGACTTTGTGTCTTAGTTTTCTTTAAGAATTGTAGGGGAAAATTCAATGTGCTAAAGAAGTACATATTCCTCCTCCACTTTTATTAGTGCTACAATGAACCTGTATAATTCTAGGTCATTTTGGTCCAAGGTACGTACATGCCTGACCCCTAATGACAACTGCCAGCCACTTGAGTTTATCATATATAAAATCTCCACTTATGACTGTTAGACATTATTCTTATTTAAAATTCTCCCAAAGGCAGCGGTAACTTCAGGTAAATTATGGATCCCTGGATCATTTGGTCATTAGAGGTAGGAGAGGGGAAAGTCACAAACACAAGTCAATATTTCCAACACATAATACTTTTTGCTGTGGGTCAGACCTTCCAAACAATCAATAGTTGTTAAAAAGACGAGTAGAAACATAAACATACTTAGGAGCATCCCCAACATATTCTGGCAGAACCTTTAGTAATGCATTACACTAGGTTCCTAACAGTTAAAGTTTTCTTGGAATGAGTAAAGGAAAACAAAGACCTCATTCTTTAATGTACCTCACAGACTTTACCTGAGGTTCTACATAGAATTGATTTTAATGGAGTTTATGTATCCATGTCCAAGGATTTTCTCTTTTCCTTAATGAAAGTAAAGGTAAGTTAACTATATGCAATTTTAATGAAAGTAAAGATAAGTTAGCTATATGGATTTTGGCTGATAGAACATTGGCTTATGAGCCATAGATTACATCTAGTAAGATTTTATTACTCCTGATCTTGTTCTATTTTCTTGATATAATTGACAGGTGGTAGGTCAATGTACATAGTGTGGGATTTGTGTGTGTGTGTGTGTGTGTGTGTGTGTGTGTGTGTGAGAGAGAGAGAGAGAGAGAGAGAGAGAGAGAGAGAGAGAGAGAGAGAGAGAGATGGCTCCTGCTAATGTGAATGCAGATTATTTAGACATCTGGGATCAATTTAGTAACCTTCTGAACTTTACATAAATAACCATTATCTGACTTAATGATTTTAGTGGTTTCGGATGCCAGGATTGTCAATGGTCCTGGTATAGGAAATTTGGACTGAAAAGATTACTTCCCCATGGGCTATTTCTCTAGGGAGAACAGTTTGAATCAAAGAGAAAATTACCTGGTCAAACTCATTATCAAAGCAGGATAATGGTAAATGGCAGCCTGTGGGAATTTAATTTATTTCTCTAATGAAGGGGGCCAAAGTTATTGTTTAAAATCAGTCCTCTCTTACTTATTCCTTTTCTTCAGGCAAATATTTTAGAGTGGACTGTAAGTGATTTTTTTTTCTTTTTAAACTTACTCTGACTTATTGTTGACCTGAGGTATTTGGATATTATAAACAGAAGGAAGTGAAATCAGGGAATGAGATGGTTAAGACAGGCTGCAATTTAACAAAATTAATACATTGAAGCCTGAAATTTTTTATAGCATATCTATCCATATAGTGCCTTTCTGTCTGTAATAGCCTTCATAGATTACAGGAGATGGGCAAGCAGTCTTGCCTATTCCATTTTGGGATAACTAAATGGCATTTAGTCTCTATGTTTTATAAAATTAGCCTATAGGCAAAAGAATGTTGATAAGATAATGAGTTAAATCTCAGATGGAATTTTGATTTTGAATGATGACTAAATTCTAATTTCAAAAATTATAAAACGCTATGGTTTCAGGAGAAAAGATAACAGTGGATCTCAGCAACTGGTGTTTCTTCCAGCTATCAGGAGTAACTATAAATGCAAATTTATAAATATTATGAATCTTCTGCAAAGTTAATCATGGAAGTATAAGTCTGTTAGTTACCAAATAATTTATTACACTTACATGCTAGGAAGTATCTCTGATCAGAATGGAATATTACATTTCTTACTTGGGATCTTGTAATATTACCGTAAAACAAAACAACTACTCCGTTGTTTAAAAATAAAAGCAATATTGATAAAAGACCTCTAGCTACCAAAATTATTTCAATATTATCATAGTATTGCCTTCTTTTTTCATTCCAAACATTTTCTTCATTAACTCTTTGCATAATTTGATTGAACTTCTCTCTTTGTCTATTCCATCTTCCAAAATGGAAACCCAAACTAGTCTTCTTTTGCTACCCCTCAAATGCTGTCCTCCAACTTTTCAAGCAAATTGCTTTCCAGAGCTCTTTCAATCTAACACATTATAAGAGAAATGAAGGAAAACTATTGAAATCTAGCTGAATAAAGGAATAAGCAATGAACATACTTTGAAAGTCTTTACTAATTTCTCATGAATACTAAACTCATAGTTGGGAATCCAGGTCATTCATATTTTCTTAGGGCATATACCACAACATCCTGTCAAAATCAGAGTGAATGAGAACATCAGGATGAACCCTTTCAATTGTAAATAGTGTAAAACAATACATTATCCTGAAACTTATTTTTTTGCTTTTAATTATTTGATATAGCTATTAGATGAAATGGAATGAAAGAATATGAATTTCACTGTATATGATGGCTTAATTCATTTCAGATTCTAGAAAGCTGTCTTAAGAAGCTGATACATTTGTTGTATAATTAATATTTTTAAGAGAGAAATTCTTTTCTGCTTGATAATATGTTTTATAGCTTATATGCAAAAAACCATAAACAGCTTTGTTAAAAATCAGCCTTTCTGCATCAAGGTAATAATTACAGTCAATTGAGTAGTGCCCATGTAGAAGTAAATATGTAGTCATTGCTTTACATGCTTGGTAATATCATTTGCTGTAAATACTCAAGTAATTTAAATTTTAGAAGGAACCAAGGCTAAAAGAAGTTAGAAAATTTAAATATAAGTCAGACCATTTGCCTTAGAACCAACCTTCCCTGCTCTGTGTGTTTGAGAGACAAATCAGGCAAAAGGATGGGCAGTTCCTTGATAGGGGTGGTTAGCAGGGTACCCACAGTGCTGAGGGGGTCAATACTTGATACTCATGGACCTATTCAAGGTGAACGAGGGTGCCACAAAACATAGTCTGCTGTAATCAGTCTCCCAATATTGAACAGTCACATTTTATACATTTGTCAAAGTTCAATCATGAAATAACCCACTTGGGATCTTTAACATTTCAAAGATGCCACCTAAAAATGGGTCTGTTCTTCATTTTGAAATTATCAGACTTTCACTATTCTTTTAAGAAAGCACTCTCATTCATTTTTTTCTTTTCAGTTTCATTATGAAGTGCAGTGGTGAGTCTAAGTACACTTCTATTCTAGAAAATATTTGGACATTCCTTGAAATATTTCACCGGTGCTTATTTATTTTGCACTTATGTGGCAATTACTGCTCTAGAATGATGTAAGTAAACAAAACCAAGTCCCTTTCCTCAGGGGGATAAATTCTAATGAAAGATGAAATTTTTTTCTCCAATAAGCACCTGTTCACCAAACCAGTAAGTGTTATAATGAATATATAGAAAAGGACATTATGAGATATGAGCGAAGCATTGCTACTCATCCGTCCTTCCCTCCACACACACATTTTCTTTCACTCCGGTGATGCCTTTCTGCCCTTTGCTGCTCTGGGGTTTGACATTTCCATTCTTCAAAGGATTGATACTCTGACAGAGTCAAAAATTTATGATGGTAGCATACTATTTTTTAGGTTTATACCAAACTATAATGGCCAAGGTTTTTGAGAGAAAGAAATGGAGAAGTATAAGGTTGGTTTTTTTTCTTTTTACTTCAAATGGAGAAATTAAAGTAAAAAAATAGATTATTTAAGGACTTAGGGAAAAGAGAGCAGGAGAAAGAACACTGTCAGAATCTGGTACAGATATCTTAAAAGAGCTAAGGCACCTACCCCGGGAATGAATCCAGGATGCTGGAAGAGCATTGAGGAATTACAAAAAACAAAACCATTTCCCTTCCTCTAAGTGGGATGAGGGAAGTGAGAAAAGCTCTAATTGTTTCTCACCCATAGCAACAGTTGATCTGAAAAGTCAGCTTGCTGATCCAGAGTATGATCAAACTCCCTGTTCTGTCATCATGTAAGGTGCTGTGGGACAGCACCTCAAAACTTCCTCTGTCTCCAAGAGGAATGAGAAGTAGTAGGGAGAGAAAAATTGGACTGAAAACAGAGAGCATGTGGACTGAGAGTAACTTGAGCAACTCTGGGTGCAGAAAGACTTTATCTCCCCAAATTAGATGTATCCTGTAGAGAAAGAAGGTTTAAGGTAAACTTGAAATGACTGGTTTTAAACTTTTAACTGAGAATAGACAATCATTACATGTTCTGATGTGTAATAAATAGATTTTCCAAGCAGAGATTTGGTTGAATTATATAAAAATAAAGAAATTTACATTTTTATACCTAAGTGCTTCATTTGATATATTGTCCATGTTACAAGTATAAAGCATTGGACATAGGTCTTGCATATAGTATTATTAGTATTAAAGTTTAGATAATAGAATCAAAGGCTATTATTCATAAATGTTTATGATTTTGGTTTTTTAATTAACTTTTAATCTCTTGTTTTACTGATTAAAATCAGTATGAGTTATATTTTTATTTAAATATTCATAATATCACAGAAATTGGTTCTCTATTTGTTTCATAAAAATATTAAAAATTTCCCTCTTAGGGAAAGATTGATCAAAGCTTTCTTTATATCAACTTATATGGTCTTTGAACATTTTAACTAGTAAAAATTTTCATCTCATATTTTTCCAAAAAGATCTAAAATGCTTCTCATTGTAAAAAAATGACATTTCAAGAGCATAAAGATAAAATACACACTTTAATTTCAGTCTTTTTGATCTATCTAATAATACCATGTAAAAATGAGATATTATTGATTAATAAAATAAATTATGCTTTGAAATCAGATTTCAAAGCATAGATTTAAAACAAGCCTGTGACTACAATGGAGCAACTCATAAATCTGCAGTCTAAGGTAGCTGAGAAACATTCAAATAAAATTTCTACAGCAGATTCCTAACTGCCAAGAGAATAAAAGTGCTTCTGGGGTTTATATCTTTTGGCTCAGTGGGCAACATATTCAGGTACTAAACAAAGAGATGAGACTTTTTGTGGTTGCTAACAACAAAACAAAATGAAACATTAGATCATTGTATATTAATAAAAGCAAAGAGAATCTTCGGTATTTTTAATCAGAAAGAAAACTCAGCTGTACCATAGTTTACACAGAAAATTTGGATCACTTCAGACAGAACCGAACATGATTAAAAAGAAGTCACTCATTTACTTCGCGGCTATTTAAAAATTGTACCAAATAAACAAACACACACACTTAACTAAAATATGTATTTCCCCTAGACAGAATATCGATGAGTTGTAGCAAATATCTGATTTCTATCTTGATTCCCCAATCTGCTCCCCACAGATGGTCCTGTGATGAATGTGCTTTAGTTTATTGAGGCACAAGCCAGTGCTGGATGGGTATTCTAGAGGTTGTTGGATCCTTGTAGGATAGAAGTCAACCAAAAATCCACAGTTTGAGTACTTCATGTCTACTGATGTAATATAAGACTAAATTGGCTTTTTATGGACTCAAGTCACATTTTAGAAATGTTGTACAAGATCCACTTTTTTACATGTCTACCTTGCCATATGATAATGCAAGCAATTTTTATATATTTTGGACAAAATATAGGAACCCACGTTGATAAGCATAGTTTTGATAACTGTTCAGTATCAGTAAATTAAAAACAAAATTTTGACGATATTATTGAGTAAAAAATGATAGCTTAGCATGGATTGCACTGGTGAAACAAGCCAAAGTTCAAATCTGGCTTTGTTATAAGAAAGCTGAGTGATTTTAGTTAAGTCACTTCACCTATCTTGGCATTTGTTCCCTCATCCATAAAATCAGTAGTTTGACCTACATGATTTTTTAGCCATATTGTAATTCTAACATGGTGTGCTTTTCTAAATTATTAATTTTGTACCATGATTTAAATCTATTTTTAAGTCTTAATATTTTTCATCTGTCTTTGGTTAGATAAGTGTACCTTTATTTTTATCCAAGTCATTGATTAAAATGTTGAATAAGACAGTACCCAGAGCATGTCACAAGAAACCTAATTCTAGGCTGACAGTGATTCAGAACTCAATAGGCTTGGGAGTAGTTACTAAATACCACCATAATAAGTTTATTATCATTCATCTAACATAGCCTCATTTTATCTGCAAAAATATCATGAGAAATCTATTAATCGCCTTTTATATATCAATGCATTTTCTGACAACTAAGTTTAAGGTGTGCTGTCAGATCTCTGAAAGTTAACCTTGAGAGCAGCCCAGAGAGTTATATTTTATTTGTCTCAGTGCTAGATTATAATGAACAGGTGAGTCAGAAGGTGCTGTGTAGAAAGAAAAAATATATTTGAGAGAGATAATTTAGCCACACCTTCCCTGCTCCACTGAACACACACAGTCACATATGTAAACATACACAATTATGTTTATTTTTACATTTGATGTGGATATAGGCACAACCTCTCCCAACTAAGTTTGTGAATAAAATAAATAAGAGCAGTTGATAATGTGTCTCAACAATGGAATTTGAGACTGGTCAGACCAAGCAAAGTAGAAACCAAGCAAAGCTTTTTGGAGAGTAAACTAAGAGTGAGTAGACTCTCTAGGCTAATGCCAGATCCTTAGTAGTAAAAAAGGCCATAGTGACTAGAACCAGTGCAGCCCACTTCCAGGTGGGCAAGATGAATTTTTGTGGCTCAGACACAAGAGATCTAGGGAAATTTTAACCTCTCAATGAAAGACATTGATGAAAATAAATCTTTGCAAATGTGTTCATCATTCTATGCTTTTCACTAGATGAAAAGTCTGGCTCAGTCTTTGCAAAGTACAAAACTCAGGGAGGGATGATCTAGGACATAAGAGTGCCTATTTCAGTAAAGAGTTACAATCTCTTGATTATGATGGGATTTGACACAGTCCTCAGATTCCCTCACAATTTGAGGGGCCAGGTCCTCAAAAGAAAGAATCCTGTGTTATATCATTATGAGTTTTTGGTAACAGATTTCAGTCCTTCACCAAAAGGCCTGTGATCATTTTGCTCAGGTAATCATTAATGGGGGAAGGAGGGCATATAAATATTTCAAGGACTGGTGGGAACAGAACTTGCTTTGACATAGATAAACATAAACTGGAAGCAATATCATGGCCCTTCTGTTAGAGGGCACAGATGAAGGCTGAGTAATAAATGTGGGCTCAGGATAAGTCTAGTTCACAGGTCTACTAGGCACGTCTACCCACCTTGTGACATTTCTTGGTAATAAATATATAATTAGACATATTTTATAGTTGGAAGAAAGCTCATATTCTCTGACCTTGAGATAATAGCTATTAAGATTAAATGGAAGCCTCTGAAGCAGTCTCTCTACCCTCCAGTCAAGAGAGTAAACCCAAAAAAGAGTACTTCATGCTGGGAAATGCCAATAATTATTGCCACTATTAATGCCCATGTGTTCTGATATCCCCATTTGTTCACTAACCTGCGAAAGTTAGATCTTTAAGCATGATAGTGGACTACCACAACTTGAGTACATTTCTGTCGTACTTGAAGACACAATACGGATAGCGCCAAACTATAAAAAAAAGTTCTTGCCATTTGCACTGGTGGAACTTGAGGGATTATGCTAAATAATGTAAGTCAGAAGGAGAAAGAGGAACACCAGATTATTTCAGTCATAAAGAAACAAAATAAATCAACAGACAAAACTAAACCAAAACAAACTGTAAGAATTTGCCTGGGATTGAGGCTAACATAAGAGGAAATGTGAGTGGGATATCATGGGATAGGAGGCCCATTGGACTATGGTACAAGATTTTAGATGCTTTGGTAGCAGGTGTGACATGGAAAGATACATCAGAATAAGTTTGAACTCGACCCCTAAATCATACACAGTGTCATAAACATTAATGAAATAAGTAAGATACTCAATTTTAGGAAAATCATCCTGTAAGATTGTATTATATAGTAATATTATAAATGTGTGTTACATAGTAATGTTACTATATATTGGAAGCTTTAACAATAATAAAATAGTGGGCATCAAATTCTGAAACAGTATGAACAAAGAAGTGGTAGCTGAAATTATGAAGTTTCATAGAGCAGGTCTTGGGCATGAGCAGAGCAAACTCCCTCTTGATGAATTAGAAACTCCAGTTGACTTGATGTAACAGTTAAGAGAGCAAAGTAAGTTATTTTATTTTATTTGCATATATAAAATATATATATATTACATCTTTGTTCATTCATTTTTCTTTACAATGTTTGTTTTCTTTTCTCAGGTGTAGTGCCCCTAGACTTTCCACCACCAATTCACACATGCACCACCGCTATAGTCCCTTTTGCACTTCCTGCCCTCATTTTGAGCCCTCTCCCTCTCCTGCAAAATGTCTCTGAATTATAGTTGTCTGTTTAATTTTGTTTTGTTGTGTTGTGTTTTTTAATTATTGTTGTTGTTTTCTTAATCCCTTGTTTGTTTACCCTATATTCCTCCTGTAAGTGAAACCATCTGATATTTTTCTCTCATTCTGACTTATTTCACTGAGCATAATCCCTTCCAGTTCCATCCATGTTGCTGTGAATGGCATTAGTTTATCTTTTTTGATTACTGAATAGTATTCCATTGTGTATATATACCACATCTTCTTAATCCAGTCATCTGGTTGGGGGCATTTGGTTTGTTTCCCAGTTTTAGCTATTGTAAATAATGCTTCAGTAAAGAGGGGTGCAAGTATTCTTTTGGATTACTGTTTCTGTGTCCTTTGGGTAGATCCTTAGGAGTGGAATTGCTGGGTCATGTAGTAGCTCCATTTTTATTTTATTTTATTTAAAGATTTATTTATTTATACATACAAGCTGGGGTGCAGGCCAGAGGTGGGGGGCGGTGAGAGGGTTCACTAGAGACAGAGTGGGGAGCAGAACAGGCAGATCAAGGGAAACACACTGCTGAGGGGAGCAGAGGGTGAGGCAGGAGAGGTCTGCTGCACCATGTGGGAATCTCCCCGGGGTGGTGTGGAACCCACGTCGCCACTGCCGACAGCTCCACAGCTTAGTGCTTATCCCCTGTACCACCAGGGAGGCACTGTAGCTCCATTTTTTTTTTAAAGATTTATTTTTTATTTATACATACAAGCTGGGGTACAGGCCAGAGGCGTGGGACGGCGAGAGGGTTCACCAGAGACAGAGCGGGTAGCAGAACAGGCAGATCAGAAATACACTGCTGAGGGGAGCAGCGAGCAAGGCAGGAGAGGTCTGCTGCGCCATGTGGGATTCTCCCCAGCCGGGCATCGAACTCACGTTGCCACTGCCGACAGCTCCGCAGCGCAGCGTTTAACCGCTGCACCACCGGGGAGGCCTTGTAGCTCCATTTTTAATAGTCTAAGAAATCTCCACACAGCTTTCCATTGTGGTTGCACAAGTTTACATTCCCACTAGCAGTGTAGGAGAGTTCCTTTTTCTCCACATCCTCGCCAACATTTGTTGTTGCCTTTTTTTTTAATGTGTGCCATTCTCACTAGTGTAAGGTGGTATCTCATTGTGGTTTTAATTTGCATTTTCCTGATTATGAGGGATATTGAACATTTTTTCATATGCCTGTTGGCTATTTGCATTTATTCTTTGGAGAAGTGTATTTTAAGTTCTGCCCATTTTTGACTGGAATTTTGGCTTTGGGTTTTTGTTTTTTGTTTGTTTGTCTGTTTTGAGTTATAGGAGTCCTTTGTAGATCTTTGTGATGAGTCCCTTATCTTTTGTACGGAGTACAAAAAGGTTTTCCCAATCAATAGGGTGTCTCTTTGTTTTGGTTAATGTCTCTTTTGCTGTACAGAAGCTTTTTAGTTTGATGTAATACCAGCTGTTTTATCTTTTTCTTCATTTTCTTTGCTTTGGGGGATGAGTCTTTAAAGATGTTACTGAGATGTGTGTCTTGTAGTATTTTGCCTATATTTTCTTCTATATATTTTATGGTGTCAGGTCTTATGTTTAGTTCTTTTATCCATTTTGAGTTGATTTTTGTGCATGGTGTGAGGTAGTGGTCTAGTTTCATTCTTTTGTTTATGGTGGTCCAGTTTTCCCAGCACCATTTATTGAACAAACCGTCTTTGTTCCATTGCATAGTCTTTGCTCCTTTGTCAAAGATTAGTTGTCCATATATATGCAGCTTTATTTCTGGGCTTTCTATTTGGTTCCACTGGTCTGTGAGTATGTTTTTGTTCTAGTACCATGCTGTTTTAATTATATTTTATTTTATTTTTAAAGATTTATTTATTTGCACATACAGGAGCTGGGGTGTAGCCCAGAGGTGTGGGGATGGTGAGAGGATTCACCAGCGACAGAGTGGGGAGCAGAACAGGAGGATCGACTGAAATACACTGCTAAAGGGAGCAATGGGTGAGACAGGAGAGGTCTGCTGCACCATGTGTGTTAGCTCCCTGGCGGAGGATTGAACTTGTACTGCAGTGACTGCTGATAGCTTCATAGTGCTGAGACTTAGACCATTGCACCACCAGGGAGGCCCCCAAAGTAAGTTATTTTAACTACTTTGCTCAGTTGCTTCAAACAACCGTGGATTGAAAACATGTTTAAAAAAATCCTATCTATGCATGTCTGGTTAAAGCATTCCTGAAGAAAATGTGTCATAAAAGTGTAAGGGGGAAAACATTCACTGATGTTAAGGGCTACCCTCAGGCAAAATAGTAGAATTGGCAGATATTTTAATTTTTGTCACTTCTGCCTCTTTCCATTCAGTTCTTCTACCCCTACTCTACTCTGATGCCCAGGAAACCATTGACTCAAAAGAATGTTGTTCAGAAGTAATGGTGTCTTCATCCCATGTATTTGAAACCTTGGAGTGAATGGAAGCTAATCTGATTAAGTCATAATTTATAGGACTAATTTAATTATTAGAAATAATATAACATAACAATTATAACAATTATGTTATAACAATTATAACATAATTGTCTTTTTTACCTAGACATAAAGCTACCCTACTCAAATAAAGATACAACATTGATTCTCTTTTTATGCACTGAGTTAACTTGACTAAAATAAAGCCTTTTCCACTCATTCACTCAATGGATTGATGTATGCCCTGCTACCCTAAATGACATATATTCTTAAAGAAGAAAACTGTTAAGATTAAAAATGGGAAACCCAAAATAATTCATTTAGAATGCACAATTGATTTAGGGTTAAAGATATATAGATGACAGATAAATGATAATAGATGATATATTGATGCATACATGTGTATATACATACAACAAACAGAACAATTTCAATATGGCTAATTTATGAGAGAGAGTATTTACTGAAAATGAATATGTTTACCTTTGTGTCTATCTGTTGAGATCATATTTAAAATATTTCCACTTGCCAGGTGCCTGAGGGGGAGTAACAGGAAGAAAGAAGTTTTGTTATAATACTCATATGATCCTAATTATGACTTTTCTTAAAAGTTTGAAGTGATAAAAAAGAACATAGAAACAGTACAAATGTATCATTTTATATGTGTGTGTGTGTGTGTGTGTGTGTGTGTGTGTGTGTTTCCAAAATACTCATTTATTATCTGCTATAACTTTTACATGAAAGAGAAATAAATACTGGATATTCAGGTAGGAGGAAGGATGAATTCTTGCAGATATCAGAGATACATGTAATTAAATAATAAACCAGATTAGCAACTTTCATAATTATTCTTCAGAGGTGTCACTTCTAGAGAACACAAAAATTTGTAAGTAGCAATGAATACTCAAAATGCATGCCATTTTCATTGTAACAAGAGGCCAGGTGGTCCAAGGCAATGGTACTCTTTACAGAAACAAAAGATAAGGATTCCAATCCATCTTTCATTACCGACTTGAGCAAGGAAAATCATCTAGTTGAGCCTCAGTTTCTTCAACTGTTGGACTGAAGAAAAACTACAGTTCTTTGCAGACCTAAAATAAGAATGGGTACAATACTATTTCTAAGTAGAGACATTGTGCACCCTTTAATCATCAGTGATATTACTAGTACTCCAGCCTACAGAACTTGCTGAGCCTTACCATATCTATGGTAGAACAATAGCCTGTCATTTAGAAGAAAAATTCTCCAAAGTATTTCTATTTACATTTGTTTCTAAAGTTGATCAAAAGCCAATTTCCATTATTTTATTGGTAACAAGAAATAAATCGCCAACTCTAATATATATATAAAGTAAATGTAGATTAGTGTCCCTATAGTTATTTTATAAATTAGTATTTAACTGCTGGATTGAAAATGATTAAATCTGAAGAATTCTGTATTTTATAACTCAGTTCTATACAGGCTTAACTTGATACATTAGAAATAGCTCACTATAATCCAAATGTTATGAACTGAATTAACACTATTTTATCTTTGTGAGAAGAAACAAGTGTGAGTTTAGTAACAAAAGTTATAACAAATCCAATTTATTCTTCATTTTGATCTTCTTTTCAATAAAGTCTTTCATTTATCATTTGTTATAGGAAAGAGAAGAATGCCAAAGCCCATGTGGGTTCCCTCTTTATTCTAACATATACTTTTCTAAAATAACAAAATATAACTAAGAACTTTTCTTGAGTAGTCTTTTGACTCAGTTAATTGGTAGCCAGTCTTACTTTTTATAACTCTTACTGTAGATTTTTACTAAAGAAACCCATATATAATACATTAAAACTGTGATGATTTTGCTTTTGAAATTATCTATATACCTACTCACCACCTCCTAAAACTTAGACGTCTATGTGACTGGTTAGCATGTTAAACTCTTGCTCTCAGGCTTTATCTCTCTCCTAAGTTAACATTTGTCCAGTGCCCCAAACAGATCAGCATGGTTTATGCCTTGGTAAAAGCAAGTACATTTCTTCCCTTAACATCTCCAAAGATCTTTTTATAAAAGCCCGTATTTTTAGGAAAATTTAAATTTTTTTAGAATCTTCCTTCAAGAATTTATATTTAAGGGAAATATATTTCCAATAATATTACAAAACAGAAGGCTGTTCTAAAAGCACAGTAAGTTCTAAATTTGAGATAATTAAATATTCTGAAGAGATGAAAACTTGATATCTTTTATAAAAACATAAATTGCCACTTAGTCATATTTCAAAAAATTTAAAAAGGAATATTTTGTCTTTTATCAAATAACATGTATTATTTCCCAAAAAGTTATCAAAATAATTCTTAAATGCAACTATAGCTTTTAATGTGTCTTCTATCAAAACTTATCTTTTCTCATAAACATGATCTTAGAAATCTTAAAATATTCGTAAGTAAAGTAAAATATCAACTTCTGATATCATAATTTATTGTCTTAGAGATAACTCTTTCTCTGTGTCCCTCTGACTCTGTGTCTGTCTCTTTGTCTCGCTCTATATCTGTATCATACAAATGTTTCTGTATATTCATACAAACATATGTGTATATATGATATGCACTTATTAAAGTTACCAAGTTTGACTTCTATTTTTGTGTCAATGAAAAAGTTAATTATATATGTGCTAACTTATTTATTACTCAAAATTTCCTTATAAAATAGATATTAAGATCTCATTTCTACTAATGGGGAAACGATTTAAAGAATGTAATTGCCTAAGGGTAAATAGCAAATGAAAAAGAAAGCCAAACTTTCAAAATCAGGCTCATTTTAAAGCCAGCTCTATTTCTCCTAATGTTTCACTCATTCCTTCCAAACAAATCCTCTATTCCAGGCATAGTATCAATGCTACTTACTTCTGGTTTAGTGTAACTGAAATAAATATATACACTTTTCCCTGAGATGATTATCAAACAGGGAGATACTATGGGCAATGACTAGGGGCCAGCAGCTGTTTTAGGGCTACTGATACACACAGGTTTCTCTGAGGAGGAAATACACATAAGACATTGGCTCATCAAGAAGGAATTACACATAAAAAGATGAAGAGGAAATAGCTGTGATTGTAATACAGAAGTAAATCACGGGATATTAAAGGATATTCAAGAGCCAGCAAGTGGTAGACCATTGTGACTATAGTACTCTGACCTGGGGAAGGAAATTGAAAAATGAGATGAGAGAGGTCAAGAGAATGACCATTCATGTAAGGTGTGGTTGAGTAGTCCAACACTTTGGACTTATCCTTAGCGTTGTAGGAGAATGGCATAATCTAGGTTTCATTTTAAATGGAATATCCTCACTGTTCTGTGGGAAAGTGTACTGTAGGAGAGGAAAGCAGATAATTTGTATTCATAAGAATTAAGGTGTGGCTATATTTATGTAGATTTACAGAAAATGATAGCCATATTGACTTTAAGACATTTACACTTTAAAGAATGTATTCATTTAATGATAATACTGAAATTAGTATCTTGAAGACAGCACAAAACTGAGCATGTACTTCAAAAAATCTCCCATTCAATGAAAAAAAATGTTGAAAGATGAAATAGTTGATAAAGTGCAAACAGCATTATGAAAAGCATGTTAACAGTAATGTAGAAATTAATGTGTTCTTTTAAATAGCATATGTTATGACTTTTTTGACAATAGCATTTTACATGCTGTGGGACACATGCTTTAAAGCGATTTTCCCAAACAACAGCACAAATTCTAGCACGTGAACATGCTTTTGATGTAGACCGATTTGATAGCTGTTTCTGAAAGCTAAAGTTATGTTTCATGCTAGAAAGAAGCATATTAAGAACAAAGCCATCAATTTCTTGTGAGGCTTTATTCATTTTATTTATTTTAGAGATTGCTGAGATACAGAGTAGTGCTTTTTTAAAACTCTGATTGCAAAAGATCATTTTCATCCTATTGTTAGTACTTTTCAGTTGCATCTAAAGCAGATTTGCTGTGATACTAGTTCTTCCTCATTCACATAATGGAGATCTGAAAAATGATATTTTATTGAATCACAGTCCTGCAAATGAGCAATGTTTTAAATCTGTGAATGTTAAGAAAAGTGTTTGGAATCTCAATTGCATTTAAACAGTTTTTAGAACAATTTAATATCTCTGGATATACTGGCACTAGCTCCTATTAGGGAATTAGCCAATTAGTGTAGAATATGGATACATAATCATGCATTCTCAAGTCAGACATAACTAGCACATGAAGTTACATTCCTAGCAGAATACATTCTGAGTCATCTAATGTAATAGTGTTACTATATGTAATATTAAATATTATTAGTATTCTGTAATGTTTAGCATTTCTTATGAAAGATTCCTACCTTAAGCATATTACATTTACATTCCACAAACCATACAGAGTCCTTAATTTTCTTCCTGTTAAACAGAATATTCTTTTCATATCACCTACTATTTTTATTAATTTTGTTTATCAGAATTGAAAAGTTTAAATTTTTAATCTATGATCATGTGTTTGTTATTCAAATCACCCTGCCAATATAGACAATAATTTTGAGTAGAGCAAATAGAAAGTTTATTATCAATAAAAAAACAGAAAAACACTAAGGATATGAAGTGAAACTACTTTACTTTTATTTTCATTATAATGATCTTGTCAAACTTTTAGGAAAATGACTGCAAATTATATAAAAGTTAAAAATATTCTTATGTTTCCTCTCATACAATTTCTATCATTAAGTAGAATAGAATGGAATAGAAAGAATAGAGTAGACTATTTCTGTCATTTTTTTTCAAAAGTTATTGTATTTCATAGTGCAAATTAGTTGAGGAAGATTTAGAAAAAATAAATACTTGGAAATTTGCATCTACTTCTCTGCAGTATTTTCTAGTTCACTCAGTACCCATGGATCTCTGTCTCTTTTTTTGGAAACAGAATGTTAAATACATGTTTTAATCTTCCCAGTACTAAGTTTCTAAGTTAAAATATTTTGTAAAATTTTCTTAATTTATTAAAAATATTTATTGAGCTACTAAAATACACAAGGCAATGTGCTAGGTTGCTTAATAATAAATAAACCAAACAGAAAATTTTGCCTTTTACGAGATTATAGTCTAAGATACCCATTCATATTAAAAATGCGAAAGAAATATATTCCTTCAGTGCAGGTCCTATAAGGCACTATTGTGGCTGAAAGATGGGGGACCTGCTTTCTAGGACATTAGGGAACATCTCAAGGTAACTGGCAATGAGATATAAGATATGTTAGGATGAAAATTCCTGGTCATGTAGAGAAGGACTTTTCAAGCATGAGGTAAAGTAATGGGTGTGTATTAATAGTTTTATATTGCTTTGTAAGAAATGACTAATCTGCAGCTTTACATTTAAATGAAAAAATTTACATTTTCTCACAGTTCTGTGTGCCTGTATCTGGAAATGGCTTAATCAGTCCTCTGATTAGAGTCTCACAAAACTGCAGTCAAGGGTTTGGCTGGAACTGCACCTCACCTGACACTTGACTGAGGAAGGATCCACTACACTAAGTGGACCTCAGCTCCTTATATTTGAAGGACTGAGTTTTAAGACGTGGTGGCATTTAGCCAGAGTCCACCCTCTGTTCCTTGCCATACAGATCAAGCAACATGGACCCCACTACATGGTGTGCTGTTGCTTAAAACCAGTCAGAGAAAGGTAGATTCTATTAACAGTGTCGTGTAAGCTTGTGTGTGGGATCACAGACCCAATCACTGTAATCTGTTTGTTAGGAGTAAACCACAGGTCATGCCCATGCTCGTGAAATAGTATTTTGCAAGGTTGTAAAGACCCAAAGATGATGGGAAACCACTCTCCTATCTATTCACCACAGGGAGGAAGATCAAAGTTTCAATTTGGCTGAAAGTGTGACACATGACAGTAAGTCCAGTCAGGTCGGGAAAGAAGTCTGGATTCAGATCACACCAGAGGCGACTACTGTCATACTTTTGAATAAGTAGGAAAAATTAATGGAACTGGGCTTAAGAAAGTTGAATCTGGAAGTGGCTTCTAAAATAGATAAAGAGAAAATAATTGGTTTAGTTTGGGGGGAAAGTAAGTAATTTAGTAAACTGTTGAAAGAATAAATAATGTGTTTTGTAGCTTTGTGATTACAGACTCAGAATTTAAAATAAAACTTGTTTATTAAATTGCACTAGAAGAAGGATGAGAAGTCACTCAGTGGGTCCTTCATAGATCACAATGATGTAGTTCTCTTTATACCTGAACACAGTGTAGGGTGCTTTTTGAAAATGCCTTGAAAGGAGGCAGGTGAGGAATCTGAGCCCTTGTGATATTCACCAAGTGAAGGAAAAGGAAAGCAGACTTGGAAAACATAAATTAGCGTCTTCAAAATAGTATGTACTTAAAAAGATTGACTTTATTTTATCTAGAATACATCGTCTAGGTTTGCATTATTTTGTGGAGATTTTAAGTGTTGGTTCTCTATTGACAAATAGTACCATCAAATAAAGGAAAGGATGATTTTTTATCATGAGCATCATATAATGGACATGGGAATCTGATAAAAGGGTGAGAGATGGAAATGAACAGAACTTGACAATCAGACCATCAGAAAAAAATATTAAAAAAATAATAATTTGAGCTTAGGTGACTAGGAGGATAATAATAATAGAATGGTAAAGAATGCTGGGAAAGGACTAGATTTTAAGGCTAAGAAGAATAAAAATGAATTTGTACCTACTGAATTAAAAGGATTTTCAGAACTGCTCATAAATATGTAGAATGTACACTTTGAAATGCACACTCGAACTCAGGGTGGCAGTCAGGAGCGGATGTGTGAACTTTTGATAGTCTCCAAGTAAAGGTGTGAGTGTGTAAGATCAGATGAGGTTGTAAAGAAGTGAGTGTGGTGAGAGAAGAGATACGGACTATAAGCAAGTCTTTAGAAAGTATATTTCAAAAATGCAATGAGGGAGCAGAACTGGAAGAACTTGAGGTAGAAGAAATAGAGTAGTCAGGAAACTTATTGAAAAAGCCAAGAGTAATGCCCACATTGGAAATGCATCTCAGAGGGAGCATATTCTAAATGGGAGTTGCAAACTCAGACCTGTTGAGAAGTCAGGCAAAAATCATTGAAGTGAGCCAGGAGAAAAATAAGAACGGGAGGGACAGAGACAAAATGAAATGTGTGTGCCACATATTAAGTAGAAACACATTTTTAGAAACAAAATCCATATAGAAAATATACTTGTAACCTTAATTTGCTCCACAGGATGCCAATTTGTCATCTCTGGGCTAGAGTCAAAACTGACTCACAGTGAGAATTATTATGAGATTGAAGTAAACCATTGATTTTGCAAATAATGGACCTTTGGTAAACTTAGAAGATGTTTCATGAAGTGGTGAGGGCATAAACTAATGTATAAAATTTAAAGAGAAAGCAGGGAATCAGAAAAGAAAAACTTTGTCCTATTTTATCAGGAACCTAAGACTAGGAGAAACTGTCTCAGGTAATTATAGGGCAGCCACAGGGAAGGTTACAGCTGGCCATGGACAACAGGGGAATTGCAAGGCTAATTACCAAGTGTTCCAATTAGAGACAACAAAGAGTTGCATGTGGCAAATGCAATAACCAGAATTGTGAATTGGAAACTCAAGTAATGAATTGGCAGCCGGACCCAAGGACCCAAGGGAGCAGAAGAGGTAGCTCACTGGTTTATAGGCTACTTCAAAAGTATATCTTTCCTTGCCGCTCTTTCCAGAGATTTCAGACATCACCCAGATTTTCAGTGAGTAAGTTTGGAAGATGAACGGAAGTTGCTAAATGGGCAATAGCTTATTTGGGTACCAGGAGTTTGGGTGTTATTTTTAGGAGACAGAAGTAGTGCACAGTTGTGGGCTGTGTGGCAATAGTTGTGATGGAAGAGATATTCCAGAAACAGAAGGGTTGCTTGAGAAAAGACTTTTTTTAGAATAGGAAGGAAGGATGGAATCAGGCTCATGTGTACAGTGATTAGCTTTTCAGGCACTTATTTTTCTACCTTTGCAGGAAAAAGAATGAGAGTACATGAAGATAAAAATACATTTGAAGGGGAAATTGCAGAAACTCATACTGAAAGTACTAGTCTCTTCAGCACCACGATAATTGCATGAAATATTAGGCAATGTCACAGATTACATGTGCATGCCTCTGCTAGCTATTCAGTTTTATTCTAATGAAAAATGTGTGCTTTCCATACAACTGAAAAACACTGACTCGTGTTTCACAGTTTTCATGACTGATTTCACATTCTTTGCTTGGATTCAGTCTTTCAACAAATATTTATGGGGATTGTACAGTGTTCCATGTGGTAGTTTTTTTTTAATCCTTTATTTTTATGGTTATAAAATTAACATTAGTTCTTTGTGAAAACTTAAGCAAATGAAAAATAAGTAAAATATTTAATCAGCAAAGATTTCTTGAGCATGTACCATGTGTCAGATTCTCTAGTGGCACATAATTCCACAATGGCTAGCAAGTAGATGTAACTCTTGCCCTGAAAAACTTGTAATTTAGTGGCGGACACTAAATTCTCTCTAACTCTTCCCCATTTTCTACTTATCCCCCTTGGTAAAAACTCAGTGGTGTGTATATTCACCAATTGGTTTTTGGATTTAATATACTTTGGATAGTTTTATCACATATTGACAATTACGCTTTTCTTCTTTGCTAAATAGAGATTAGGTTGCTTCACATTCTATTCAGAAACTACATTTTAGACAAGCTGACCTAAAAAAGAGGGCAGAGGAGCTTGGCATTAGAATGGATTTCAAACAACCTTACATAAATCTTCTTATTCAAAACTGTAAAATTGTAAAGAAGTGTTTACATGAAATAAAACACATTCATTAATTTATTCCATCAAATTTTACATGTCTACTTTGAGCAAGATGAGGTTCTAAATTCTATTTACTCACTAAAGCAAATTTCCATGAAAACCTGTTTTTTTCAGGAACAAACAAAACCTGTAGAAAAGAGCCAATAATAAAGACTGTTGTGAAATCAGCACGCTCCAAGTCAAGAAAAGGAAAACTGTAATTCAGAAAGGGAAAGGAAAGCAGAAAAGAGGAAGTTTCAGCTGATTTAAAGGGTGAGTACATAGATTTCTTGATTTATTTTGGTTACAGTCTATACTAACTTCTTAGTTTTATTCTTTTCAGATATTTGGGGTGGTAGCTATTTTAAAGGTACATAAGCATTTACCATGAACTATCTCTGTGGTATTTACATTTGAATGCATGAAAAAATGGATATAAGATGTTAATTTTTTATGAATTTGTTTATTTTGGGTTGTTTGAGTCATTGGCCCTTTATTTCCATTCAAGCTCCCAATACATTTTTAAATCCCATTTATAAGAATCTATACAAAGAATGTATCATGATTTTGCTTACTCTGCTATCGAAGAATCTAAGAAATAGCTATAGTATACATCACTATAATTTATGACATGATATTGACAGTAACTTAAAGATACACAATAGGAGCCTCCCTGGTGGCGCAAGCGGTTAAGACTCAGCACTATGAAACTAACAACAGCCACTGCAGCATGAGTTCAATCCCCAGCCAAGGAGCTAACCCATATGCTGCAGCAGATTTTTTTCTGGCCCACTGCTCTCTGCAGCAATTATATCAGTCAATCCGCCTGTTCTGCTCCCTACTCTATCTCTGATGAACTCTCTCACCCCCTTACACCTCTGGCCTACATTCCAGCTCTTACATGCATAAATAAATAAATCTTTAAAAAAATAAAGATACATAATAGATCCCAACTACCCAGAATTAAATAGAAGCTAAGCACTGAGTCCATCATTTTGATGCGATTTCAATCGCAATTTCTCAAAGAATTTATTGCCCCTTTGATTTTCTTCATTTTTTACTTCCTAGAAATGTAATGTGTAATCCAGCATAAAATGGAGGTAATTTGTTTACTTCTTATTCATTTTGTTACTGTGAGAATAGTGTTCCAAGGTCATCCAAGTTAACTGCTTAAGTATTCAATGCACTTCAACTCAACAAACATTTATTAAGCACCCAATATTGTAGCAACAATTCAAGAAGTTCCAGTAAGTAATATAAGAGAGGTATGGCATACAAAAAAGTGGGAGAGACTAGCTCTTTACTAGGCAGGGGGACTAGTGTCAAACAATCTCTTTTTATAGAGCAGATAAATCTCTTTATTCTCAATCATCCTTACAAAGGAAAAATAAGAGTACCAGATTAAGACTAAAATCATAGAAAAAAACACGCTGTAGGAGATTTTACGCATAAGATTCACAGTGCAATGAAACGGTGAATGTGTGTAGGTGATCTGCCTTGTTTGCTCTCAGAAGATGTACATAGAAGTGGAGATTTTTATCTCAGTGTTTTCAGAAGGAATCTCAGTGACTTTTCCATTTGCTCCTCCCATTTCTCCTGATGAACATGCTGAACTTTTCTTGCAAGAAAGGCAGTAGATGTAGATAAAAGACGGTTTCTCTGTCCACCCCCAGAAGTTTTGGCTATTCTCAGGCAAAAGGACAACTTAATCGGCCTTGAGGAGAGTACCCAAAAAATGGCCTGTCACTCTTGTTTGTGTTTAAATATCTCAGACAGTGAAATATGGATCACCAAGTTCCAGAAATCCCTTTAGCTATCAAATCACTATTCAAAACTAGCATTTATTGAATGCACTATGCATGAGGCCTTTGGCAGAAGACAATAAGGTATATAGGGAAATATGACCGTGTTAGGATGAATACATAAATTGTCCAAATTACAGCCACTGTAACTTATAACTGAATTTCAGAATTGAATTAACAAGGAAGGGAAGGAACACTAAGACTGAAAATACAAGAAATCACTTGAAGTGTGGGATATGTGTGTGTGTGTGTTTGTGTGTTATGTGTGTGTGTTTTCCAGGGAGAGAGAGTTCCAAGCAAGTAAATGTAATATGCAAAATTTCAGAGGCAAGCAAGGTCCACTTTGAAAATTTTCAATAGTCTACAACCTGGTGTTAAACTCTAATTTGAACATTAGGTGTGGTGGGGTTTACAGAAGCATGTGTGCCTGAAGAATGAGCACACAAGTTGGGAAAACAAGCTTTGCTATATAAACACAGGCTAACATCCTTGATGTGGACAGACTGTGGGGGGAAACTTGGATCCCTGAGCTCTGTGGTTTTTAAATTTAGTCCAGCCCTTGAGATATTGTACAGTAGTGGTTAATAGGGTGGACTCTGCAGACAGAGATTCTAACCCTGGTTCTATCATTTACTCTCTGTGTGATATTTAGAAAGGTAGTTCATCACTTAAACCTTAGTCTCCTCATCTGTGAGCTGGGGATAATCATAGTGCATATTTGAAAGTATAAGAGTATTAAATGAATTAATGTGTGTATAGAACTTGGGACATTACCTAATGTGCATCCTAGATAAATGCTAATTTTTATCATTATAATTCATTAAGTTTGTAACAAAAATGAGATAAAAGAAAAATAAACCCATCTGATTTTGAGGGATGATAGCTTCTCTGACTATCTATGGTACTATGAATACTTTAAAGGAAAAAAAAAAGTTCTGCATGGTCCTCCTTAGTAAAGCCGAATGAATCAAAATCTCATGGACAGATGTTGCTTTAACTCATGGAGCCAAGTTAAAGAAATACATTTAAAAATAACTAAAATGGGCCTCTTTTTCCCCCCAAGAATTCCATGCCCTAAACCCACGGGTCCACTTCTGCTTGAGAACTGTTATAAAATATAGTCCATTTTTTTTAAGTTTCATATTTTATTACTTATCCTTTTGGAGCTCCCAACTTTCAAATCCAAGTGAATGTATTTCTTTTGAATAAGAGGAAGTCTGTGCTGTGCACACATCTAGATTCTGATAGCACTGAGGGAATTTTTTTCAAAGCAGCAGTTCATGTTCAGCCAGTGCCAAACGGAACTTAAAGCTCAAAGGGTTTGACTAAATTTAGAAACCACAGTGTTCAAGTGGTTCTAAATTTGACAAAGCAAACTAGAAGCTAACCAAAATTGTATATAAGATGACATTTTCTGTAATGACAACAGATCAGACAAGATGTCATTATTCTAAATTTAGGTAAATCAGACCCACAACTAACTATTAGCAAACTAAGGTGGAAAGTTAAAACAAATGTGTTGATACTCCAGAATAAAGAATTTTCCTCAAGAATATTGTCAATGATTTTTCTAGTAAGTGATGAAGTAAAAAATACTGAAATTGTTAATCAAATTAAGAGGAGAAAAACTATTCCTATTAGGTGTGTCATTTTTATGAAGTGCTGACTTTCAATATTGTCAAGAGAAGCTGGTGTTGAGCACAATTCCTAATATTAAAGTCAAATTGTGCATCTGATTCCCCATATAAGGTTTGCTTATTTTGATATATTGGTATTGCTTCATGACTTGTTATCAGAATTGATTCAGTCATTTACCACTTTCATATTTTAAAAATTCTGCCTGAGTCATTCAATTCTCTTAAGAAAGCATTGTTTTATTATTAGCACATGCCCTTGCTGTGTTCATAATGCTACCACAAGGTACACTGATGAAAATATACTAATTTTCTTTCCCAGGGCAGACATTTCAGACTAAAGTAGGAAAGGTCACATTAACTGCTAATAAACCAGTGATGCATTTCTAATGGTTGTGATACAGTTACCTTTAAGAAATAGTAAATCACAATGCAAATAATGTAATTTTCAATTTAATTGCAAAGAACAATATAGGATGTAGCATTCATTAAGTTTTTCCAACAGTGAAATGATGGGGCTTTAAAAATTATATAGCAATATGGGATTTTACTAATATGGAAGCTGTGAAGGCAAATTAATTTGTAATCAAATGAAAGGTAAAGTAATGTATTTTCTGAGATAGAGAATGGTTGTTATTTTAAACACTTGATGTTGTGAATCAACCTTTCTCAGAACTACTGTAATTTCACAGTGTGTTTGCTGATTCTTACATTAACAGACTGTACAGCTAGCTACCAAACACCTAGCTTTCCCAAGTTACTCCATTGAAGTCAAAACTTTGAGTTCAGGATTCTTATTATTTGGCACAAGGAAACAAGTATCCTCAATAGAAACAACATTTTCAAAATCTGATTACTTTAGATAAATAAAATTTGTTTTTTATAACATGTCAAGTAACATTTAAATAGTAATGTCAAAAGTTTAAACCCCCCCTGAACTCCCCCAAGTAAGTATTGGACATTAAACTAGACATTTAGAACAGCAAGATTTAGTTTTATTCTACATAACAGGGAAGCTAGAACTCTTAAGATTTCTATTATGGATCTGCCTTACTTCTGAAAACAAAGTTACAATGTTTCAGGAACATTAATGCATTAATGAATTAGTTTTGGATCATGAATTTGTACTAACAGGCCTAAGTCTGTATGTTTTCTGGTGATTATTTAGCTTTAAGTTTATCATGCAGTATTATCATGCATACCTGTTACAAAGAACCTAAATTAGGGCCTCCCTGGTGGTGCAGCGGTTAAGCGCTGCACTGTGGTACTGTCGGCAGCAGTAACATGAATTCCACGCCTGGCCAGGGAGATTCCCACATGGCGGGGCAGACCTCTCCTGCCTCACCCACTGCTCCCCTCAGCAGTGTATTTCTGTCAGTCTGCCTGTTCTGTTCCCCACTCTGTCTCTGGTGAACCCTCTCACCGCCCCCCACCTCTGGCCTGTACCCCAGCTTGTATGCATAAATAAATAAATCTTTAAAAAAAATAAAACAAAGAACCTAAATTAAATCATACAGAGTAAGCGAAGGTAATTGCAGATCATTCTTTAATGCATACAGATGGAGAAAAACATTTTATTTCACAAGCATAATTCATTTTCACTATAAAGAATTAGACTGTGCCACAAAGTGAAATGACACTATGTCCAGCGATAACTAACATTAATATAATTTGGGAATATAATTTTATTTATGTTTATAATTTGATTTCTGTTTATTCATTGCATGAGTTAAGACCCAATCAGGAGGGAGAAACAATATAGCAACATGAAAAAGGAAATGTGTAATACAGACTTTTTAACTTAATGGAGGATTGGAATAATGGGAGATTGGCTAATAGGCAATGAAAAAATATGAAAGAACATAGCAAATATTTGAAATAGGTACTACCCTGGCACTGAAATAGAGCCGGGACAGGGCAACACACCATGACTGCAAACATCACCCACATCTCAGAGAAAGAGGGGAAAGAAAATTTCTGACTTCCCTTCCACTACAGGAACCAAGTTTAAGAGAAACTACTATGTGCAGAGGAGTGATTTTGAGTGACTAGTGAAAGAATGTCTCACCTTACTTATCTGATGTTTCCTAATCAATCTCTAATAAGTGACCTTTTAATTAACTTTTTTAATTTTAGAATATTTTACACCATTATTCACTTTTGTAAAAGGTATGCTTTCTCCTCTCAGGTGTAGTCCCAATAGGATTCCCACCACCAGTTCACCCATGCACTGTCACCATAATCCCTTGTGCTCTTCCTTACCTTCCTTTGATCCCTCTCCCATCCCCCTCCACTGTAGACTGTCTGATTATAGTTCCCTGTTAGTTTTGTTTTTTAATTTATTATAATTATTTTTTCCTGATGCCTTAATTGATTCTCCTACATTCCTCCTATAAGTGAAACCATCCAATATTTTTGGTTTTCTTCTGACTTATTTCACTGAGCATAAGCCCAGGTCCATCCATGTTGCTGCGAATGGCCTGAGTTTACCTTTTTGATGGCTGAGTAATATTCCATTATATATATATATATATACCATATTTTCTTGATCCAGTCATCTGTTTTGGGCATTTGGGTCATTTCCATATCTTACCTATTGTAAATAGTGCTGGAATAAACATAAGGGTGCAGGTATCCTTCTGAATTAATGTTTTTGTGTCCTTTGGGTAGATTCCTAGGAGTGGAATTGCTGGGTCATATGGAAGTTCCACTTTAGTAGTTTGAGGAACCTCCACACAGCCTTCTATAGTGGTTAGAGCAGTTTGTAGTGCCACTGGCTGTGTAGGAGGGTTCCTTTATCTCCACATCCTCACCAACACTTGTTGCTTCCTATTTTTTTTAATATGTGCCATTCTCACAGGTGTAAGGTGGTACATTGTGGTCTTGATTTGCATTTCCTTGATTACAAGTGATGTGGAACATCTTTTCATGTACCTGTTGGCCATTTGCATTTCCTCTTTGGAGAAGTGTCTTTTTTTTTTTTTTTTTGGTTAATGTCTCTTTTGCTGTACTGAAGCTTTTTAGTTTGATATAGTCCCAGCTGTTTATCTTTTCCTTCCCTTTGTTTGCTTTGGGGGATGTGTCTTTAAAGATGTAACTGAATTGTATGTCATGTAGTCTTTTGTCCATATTTTCTTCTATATATTTTATGGTTGCAGGTCTTATGTCCAGTTCTTTTATCCATTTTGAGTTGTTTTTTGTGCATGGTGTGAGGTGGTAGTCTAGCTTCATTCTTTTGCATGTAGCAGCTCAGTTTTCCCAGCACCATTTATTTTACAGACTGTTCTTGTTCCATTTCATATTCTTTGCTCCTTTGTCAAAGATTAATTGTACATAAATATGTAGGTTTATTTCTGGGTTTTCTATTCTATTCCATTGGTCTGTGCGTCTGTTGTTGTTCCAGTACTATACAGTTTTAATTATCATGGGTTTGTAGTATAGTTTGAAGTCTGGGCATGTGATACCTCCATTCTCCTCCTTTTTAGTCAGGAGAGCTTTGACTATTTGAAGTTTTTTATGGTTCCATATGAATTTCATTAATGTTTGTTCTATTTCTTTGAAGAATATCATTGAAATTTTATTAGAATAGCATTGAATCTGTAAATTGCTTCTGGTAGGATGGCCATTTTGATAATATTAATTCTTCCAATCCAGGAGCAGGGGATGTCTTTTGATTTCTTTGTGTCTTCTATTTCTTTTAACAATGTTTTATAATTTTCTTTGTATAGTTTCTTTACCTCTTTTGTTAGTTTTATTCCTAAGTATTTGATTTTTTTTTTGTTTCAATTATAAAAGGTATGGTTTTCTTGATTTCTTCGTCAGGTTGATTGTTTGCTTATAGGAAGTCTACTGATTTTTGTGTGATTTTGTTCCCTACTTCTTTACTAAACTGATGATTATTTTGATTAGTTTTTCTGTGGAGTTTTTAGGGCTCTCTGTGTATTATCATACCATCTGCAAATATTGATAGTTTTCCTTTTCCTATTTGGATTCCTTGTATGTCTTTCTCTTGTCTTACTGCTCTGGGTAGGACTTCCAGTATTATATTGAAAAGCGGTGGTGAGAGTGGACATCCTTGTCTTGTTCCAGATCTTAAAGGAAAGGTTTGACATCTGTTTAATCTGATATAAGTATAGCTGTCCCTGCCTTCTTTTTTCATCCTTTTCTTTATACTTCTTTTCCATCCTTTTACTTTCAACCTGCTTTTCTTTTGTAGTTAAATGTGTTTTCTGTAGATGGCAAATGGATGGATTTGTTTCTTGAATCTAGCCTGCTACTCTGTGTCTTTTTTTAGGTGAGTTTAATCCGTTTACATTTAGAGTTAATATTGATATGACATCATATTTGCCATTTTGTTTGGCTTTAGGGTTTCTTGTAATATTATTTGGAGTGGGAGTTTAGTAGTGATGGATTCCTGGAGACTTTGTTTGTCTGAGAAGGTTTTTATTTTTCCTTCATAGAGGATCAAGAGCTTTGTGGGGTAGAGTATTCTTGGTTGGCATTTGTTGACTTGGAGTTTGTTAAATATGTCACTCCAGTCTCTTCTTGCCCAAAGTGCTTCTTCAGAGAAGTCTGATGTCAGTCTGATTGGTTTTCTTTTATGGGATATCTGTTTCTTCACCCTTGTCAGTTTCATTTTTTTTTTTCTTGTTTTGGACCTTTGGAAACTTTACTACTATGTGTCTTGCTATAATTTTCCTTTCATTGTGGTAATTGTGTGTTCGTCTAGCTTCCTGTATGTCTATTTTCACTTCCTTCTTCATGGTTGGGAAGTGCTCTTCAATTATCTCCTTGAATAGTTTCTCGGTTCCTTGTCACTCTCCTTGCCTTCTGGTATTACTATATCTCTTATATTTCCTTTCCTCATGGTGTCAGATAGTTCCCAAAGTGTTTCTTCATTCTTTTTCCTTTGTACTTCTCTTTCCTTTTATTTTTGTTCTTTTTATGTCTTTATCATTGAGAGTGCTAATTCATTCTTCCTTTCTTCTATTTATTTTCATGGCTTTTCCCAGAACTTTTGAACTCCTCCACTAATCTCTGGATATCTTCCAGTTCGTTCATATTCTTCCTTGGTTTGTTGATTATATTCTTAGCTCTTTCCGCATTTTCTCTTAACTCTTTAATTGTTTTCATTATGGCCTTTTTGAATTCTTCATCTGTTAGGTGGAGATATTCTTTCATGTCCATGTTAATGGGTTCTGGGGGTTGACTTTCTGTGGTGTATTGTTCCCGGAAGGGCCTGCTTGATCATTTGTATTTTTCTTTCTTCCTATTGTTAGCCTTCAATTTTTCTCTGTTCATAGTGCCCCTGTACCACTGGTGCTGGTGGGCATAACTTCTGATTTCTCTTGCTGAGGTGTGGATGTGTCTGCCTAGTGTATGAGCCACTGTGGCTTGGTACACATCCGAACAGCCTTCTGTTATAGTAGGTGTTGTTCTGAGCTGTGATTTGCTCCAATATCCCATGCTTTTCCAGTCCACACTGCATAGGATGGAATCTGATGTCTCGGCCTGTGGTAGTCCAGAGTCTCATGTGGAACACTACCTCAAGACACACAGTAAGGTCAAGTGTACTGGGAAGTGCCTGCAAACTGTAATGCTGCCTGAGTTGGGACCCAGGGTTCAGAGCAAAGACAGGCAAAATAAGTGAACTTCCTGACCCTTAGTAACCTTCAGATTCTTCCTTATCCCACTCTGTACTCTCTCCTTGGGGATTCATCTCCCAAAGCCATAAAACTAAGATAAAACATCACAGGAAAATATGAATGAAATTTACAAAAATTAAAGGATATGAATCATTAATTTTCCTGACATCTAGGATAACACCTAGCATGTAGACATCACATAAAAGTATTTGTTAAAACAATAAATGATAAAGCACACTGAAGAGCCAACATAATAAATGAAAAAAAAATTTACAAGTCTATTACTATGAACTTTTGAGACAACCAATATGAAAAGATGATTCTAAAAAAGTTCTAGAAAGTAAACAAGATCATATCTCAAGGGAGCTAGAACATAACCATTAGACTTCTAAAGGAAAATTGATCTCATTCTAGAATTTTATGCTCCATTAAAATATCAGAGGAGAAAGAGCAAGTAAATTAACTAACTCAGATATACTGGATCTCAAAATATGTACATATGAATCACTCTTCCTGGAGCATAGACTTTACCAAAATAAATAAAGAAGAAATAAGAGAAAAATAGTTTCAACACAGAGAATAATGAAAGGAATTCCTGAGATAATAGCATAGCAAAATCCCAAGATGGTACACAAGGTGCAGATCTAGAAAACTTCCAGAATATAGAACACAGAAACAAAGGACCCCAGAATAAATATGTCCAGGAAAAAAAAGAACAGGTACAATAACTAAATTAGTGATGATTTACCTGGCAAGGCTGATCATAGAGAAACATAAGCAAAAGTTTTCATAGTTGTTTTAATGTTTGGGGTATAGCAATCCAGAAAAAAGGAAGGAAAGACTATTATTAACTCCAGAACAAAGAAAGCTATTTAAGTAAGAGTACAAACCTAAGTAAACTACTTGGTTCAAAAGAGAGCAATTCTGACACAATGACACAGTAAAGGGGAAACAGTATAATATAATTTAAATTAAAATTGTGATATAACTTTATTGAGAGGAGAGAGGTAAACATTTTGTATCATGATTCAAAAGTGTTAATTTTAATATATAATTGGAAATTGTTGATAGCAATAGTATATAGAGGAATAAAATAAAAGAAAGATAATAGAAGTCTTTTCTATTTTATTTTAATAGAAAAATTTCACCTTTTTATTCATTCTCCTTAATTTTTTCATCTCTTTATTCATTCTCCTTAGTATATATTGTTGCTATTTGTAACTTCCTAGTATATAAAATTGAAATTAGCAGTTTGACTGTGGTACTAAATGCCCACCTTGCCTCTCTCTTTCCTCTCAATAAAATTATATAACAAATCACAATTTCATAATTTTTATTTAAATTACCTTTCAGTGTTTCCTGTTTGTTTGTTTGTTTGTTTTTAGTTTGTCTCTAAGGACACTACCCTTTGTTATAATTTGGAATCAATTCATGATTAAGCATAGTAATTTAATATTTTTATAAGATAAATTGAAAAAGTTAAGAGTTTTTTTTTTAATGAGAGCAATGAGGTTGAAGAGGAAAATAATCTCTGTTTAAGAAGATAACAGGGGAAAATACCAAAAAATGTTGAAGTCCACAATTACAGGTTTCTAGGATTCCATCGCTCAATTGAACTATTTCAATACAGCATCTCTTGATTTCTCAGTCACCCAGGCTTCCTATTACTCCATCCTTCCCGGTTTCCAAAATTACCTCCTAATCACATATCTGGTCCTTCACTTCCTTGCTCAGAAACTGAGAGCAACTATTGATTGAGCACAGTAAACTCCTTTGTGTGACATCCAGGTCCCTAACTATTTAACTCCAACCAAATGACCTAGACTTATTTCTTATTAACCACTAGCATATCTCTCCACTCTAAGTGCTTATTTTCTCATCTCTAACTGTGACCGTCATTTCACATATGGATCAGTTTCTGTGTTAGTGTCTGAACATGGGGTGTTTGTCTTCCTTGCACTCTTCCTTTTTCACATCACCTTACATTCCATTTTCCACAAATAAAAACCCCTAAAGTCACAGAGAAGCTTCTTTAGTCATCTGAACTGAAATTATTTTCCTTCTGCATTCCTGTTGTGAACTGGACCTCGTTGTAGCACTTGAAGACTCCTATGTTGGGTCACATTAAGTACCTTCTCCTTATGTGAGCCACCAAGACCTTCCATCTTTTTTCATGATGGGAGAATCTGTGACTTTTTCAGTGTTGTTCAGTGAACAGTGTATCCACAAAGCAGGTCCTCAAGAATTGCTTGTTGACTTTTGAACAAAATGTTTAAAAACTGCTAAAATGAACATACCTATGCACTGTTTAGACTCATGATGAATCTGTCAAAGGTAGGGTCCACAATGTTCTAGCTACAAAAGTTTTCTCACATTTTTCCTTTTGTTAGGAGAAATACAAGACCCAATGATCAATTGCTTAAGGCTTAAAATTACTCAGAAAATTATTCCAAGAGCTCTAAAAAATTTACTTTTGAAATATTTTTTCAGAAATAATTTCTCAAATATGTTAGCATGAAATAATATGCAATAAAAATTCAAGATATCATCGATATTGGTAACTGTTTTTATTAGCAAGATGATCTACTGGTATGGGTGCAGATTACAAAAGTGAGCAAATCTTTCTAATTGTAAGCTGGAGAACTTTATATTTTAATGCTTAATTTTTTCTTAACCCTCATCCTTTATTTATCAACCTTTTAGATATAATTTTTAACTTTTTAATATAATTCTAACTTTTTAATATAGTTCAGAAAGTATAATGATCTACAAATGAGGAAACTTTGTTAGGTTTCTTCCTTATCCATTTATGCTCTTTGTCCTCTGCTCATTTGCCAGTTGACCAAATAATTCAACTTTCAGGTTTGAGTAAGAATACTTTTCAAAATGATGCACTTGGCCTTGTAAGGACAAACATGTCAACAAAAGGAAACTGAGTATCTTTTGCAGTGGGCTTTTAAGCTTTCAAAGTGGTCCTCACCTCAGTAGCTGTGTCAAGTACCGTCACACAGCGTGCTGCTTCTAGAAGACCCACATGCAAGCCAAAAATTCTTTTTATAAGAGAGAGGAAAATTTTCACTGCACTCATTTTAAAATCTCCTGACAACTTAAAGAAACAAAGCCAATTTTGGTAGATCACTGTTGGGAGGATAAATTAAATGCTGCTGTTAAAAATCAGGAACTCCCAGGTTATATGTAACACAACATATCCTGAAATGATTTTTATTACCCTTCTATGTATGAATAAAATTGGAACAACACTTTCATAAATACCAGATTGTAAACTATTTGAGATATAAGGACATTTGAATTACAGAAATTAGGAAATGAGTAATAAGTAAACATTATCAATATGAATATTTATCAATAGTCATTTTAAATATCTCTGCGACCATCTTCCTATTTTATAAATACCTATATGGTATACCATCTGCTGATACTTATTTTAATTCATAAAAAGACTATATTTAAATCAAAATGTAAGTGACAGAAACAGAACAAAAGGGAAGGGGCAGGAGAATAAACTGAATAAATTCCAAATATGACTTCTAAAGGCAGACAATATAAAAGCTATAATCTTAGTTTAAGCCTTACACTCTTTAAACACAGTAATTACAGGACATCTGCTGGGAACACAGCTTTGCTATTGGGTAACATTAATTGCTCTGTAATATTTCCTGACACTCCCCAAAATATGCCCCATTGCTAATAATTCATTCACATTTCAGTACCATTATTAGCTACTAATTCAAACAATCAAGACAAAGACAATGAATGGGTGACCTTGAACAATTACCCACTCAGTGAACAGAATTTATTTTGTGCTTTTCAAAGATGTAACTGCTTTCCCGAGACTGAATAGCACTCTAAAATCAAGCAAATGCAAACAAGGGAAAATTTTTGTGGCATAAACCTAATTTTCTTCTTGATAGTTTTGGAATATTGATAAAACTCACCCATATGTTATGCTTTCTTGAAGAAAAATAAAAATAATGGTGTTCAAGCAAAAAACAAATAATTTCTCTAATTAGTTCAGTCGTGGATAGTAAAGTATACATTCAAGCAGTTATTTCATTTTTTATTTCAACCTATGAGAACATTTGAGAATCACATAAATTTAGAGCCAGAAAAAACATTCATTTCTCACAGCAAAATGGTGGGAGTTTAATGGACAGCTCCTCAGGGGGCCCCTTTTGCAAAATATTTTAAACACAGTCTGCCAAGTTAACACTCCCTCCTCCTCACCACCTCCTTGTTTCTCAAGAAATTTGAATTTTTAAAGAAATGCTGTACTCCTGGTCTTTTCTAATATGGAATGCATTAAGAGAAAACCCATAAATAAATGCTTACATATGCTCGTGAGAAAGAAAGCAGACACCTCAAATTGATCTATTTGCCAACAAAGGGGAGGAGGGAGCAGGTACAAATGAAAACTAAGGCAAAGGAAGGAATAAATGATATGGACCAGCCGACATTCTCACTGTATTTCTTGGATGTGCTGGGGGATATGTTCGGGTTTGGTGTAGCCCAGTTAGAAATGCAAGAAGAAAGAATGGAGAAAAATGGATTAGGCAGGAGCAATCCCTGTTGAGGAAAGAGTGTTAGCATTTTTTTTCCCACAGTCTGAAAATCCCAGCAAAGAAACTACAAAAAAAAAAAAAAATATATGAAGTTTGAATTCCCTCAGAAGTATGAAACCCTCTGACACAATTACCACAATGATATAGGAAAATATGCATCTATCTAAAACAGCTTTCATGTATTGAAGTTTGATTCTTCTTCCCTATCCCCTTCTGCCTCTTTTCTTAAAATTTTGTTTATTTTATGGATTTCACTATAGTCAAAATTGATAGTATTATCTTTTTACCCAGTGTTTAGAGCATAAGTCCCAGAAGATAGTTATTTTTAATTGTGTCATATTCCTCTCCCACCCCAATATAACTCTAATGCATTTGAAAAGTATTTTTATTGTCTTATTATTTTGCATAGGGAGAGTCGAAAACATTAATTATGCAAGGTCTCCTATATACACGTTCAGTTCAAGATTTTAATTTTAACTATTTCAGCTTAATGAAAGTTAAAATAGAATTCATCCATAAAAAACCTCAGCTTATCATGTTGTTGTTTTTTTAATTCCTTTTATGTTGTTGTTCTTGCAAATTTTCACTACTTTCAGGCACATTTTACACAGCATTAGATAAGCTTGTGTTAGAACACATGAATCATAGAGAAAAAAATTCATAAGACTGCAAAAAAAAACAAACCAACCACCTAAACAAACAAAGAAATCCTACCTAAAT
Organism: Scalopus aquaticus; assembly: GCA_004024925.1. Taxonomy (NCBI): domain Eukaryota; kingdom Metazoa; phylum Chordata; class Mammalia; order Eulipotyphla; family Talpidae; genus Scalopus; species Scalopus aquaticus. The sequence continues at coordinate 35,176 of PVIJ01001166.1, read as the reverse complement.
GATAGAGAAACATAAAGAGGGGAAGAGGTTAAGGAAGAACCCGAAATGGCCACTCCCCAATACTTGATACAAGTATATAAAATAAACAGAAAAAAAATGCTACAATTCAGCGCAGGTCAGGTGTAAGACAAGCTTGCCACCATGAAACTCGCCTATGTACTGAGATGGCTCTAGCATCAGACTGTTCAGTACTGAAACTCTCAGTAGGTTGTGGGATTCCCATTGCTCTTCTTGTTTTCTAAATCAGTGGGGTTAATACACTCTATACATCATGTTGCCGCACACAAGACTCCTTAAGTCCTGTCTCCTCACAAAGCTGCACATGGAATCTTTCCTTAGGACCCAGACATGAGTGCATTTCACAGCACAGCGAACAGGCCCCAAGTTACTCTTTCCACATTCTTTCTCTACTGAGTGACTCCTATGCAAACAGTTTCCCTTCATACACATGTCCTCATGTGAGTAGTATTACAGGCTTATTGTGTTTGAGGCTCTTTAAGTCTCTTATTTGATCCAGAAACAAACTGATGATATGTGTACTGCAAATGTTCCCATTTTACAGATGCGAGACTTCTGCTTAGCAGAATTGAGTGACTTAACCAAAACCACCCAGTTGGCAAATTGTAATTCACTGCCTTAAATGCTATGAACATCATACATCCTATTCTAGATGTATAGCCCTAGAATTGTCTAGATTCCAAAAATGGGGAAAAATAGAGGCAAATTGGGATATCTGATACATAGTCCAAATAATCAAAAGCAATGTAGAAAACTGTGCTGATAGCAGGCACCTACAGAGCAATTGTGGTTAAAGCATCTCTCATGGGACTAGTGAGTCCTGACTTTATTGAATCCATACTTCTTGTTTTCCATGGAATTATTACTCATTTTGAGCATACTTTACATCAAATGAGCCCCTCCAAATTGCTTCATAGAATACAAGAACCTCCTATTGCAAACCCTTTCCTGCAGAGTAAATTCGGGCATCATTATCCTAATCTAAGAATTTAAACCAGAAGTACAGCTTCTGGAACCTCCTGTTTAGGTTTGAAACAACCCTGCCACATCAGATCTATATGGAATGAGCAAGTTACTTAACACTTTATTGTCTATAAAATGGGTCATGTAATGGTATCTTCAGCACAAATTTGATGATTAAGTAAAGCCAGTTAGTGTTCAAGTATTCGGAGAAATAGCTGGCCCATGGTAAAGGCTCTTTAAGTATTAAAATTAATGTATGGAAAAGACCACCTGGAGCTGCTCAGTTGATTCAGACCAGCAGGTGTCTCCTCATATGTTAGGAGACTAATTTAGCTCTGCCCTCAGTTATTATCTAGAATAAAACTTCTTGCATGATGCATTAAGAATGGGGAGTAGGAATGAGTTTCAGACCACAATTATATTTTACTTATTTAACTTTGGAACCCCTATTAAATCTCATACCAAAACCTCATATTCTTGCTATTTGTTTCCATTTCTTCTTGGCAAAGTGTACATTTCCCCATACATAAATAAAAGGTCCAGAATAGATAACTAGATACCAAATATCCAGCTGTTACAAAACGCATTCTGATGAGAGGAAGGTAAATTAATCAGGTGCACGGTGATTAAATCTCTTTAAAAATGCATGAAAAAATGAACTGTGTAAAGTGAACAAGGGATTTGAAAAGACCTATTTTTGGACAAATGCTAAATATTACTCCACAAACTGATGGAATGCCTTGAGTTGGTTTAAATGGATGTTTTGATAAGCTACACATTTTTTTATCATGTGAGTACATTTATGCATAATTTTCTTTTGCATGATTTCATTAAAAGAAAAATCCCTAAGTGAGTTTCCTTTGTATTTGCATAATAAAAATATTAATATCCACTTAAAGGTCAACTCTAGATGTGTATTTGCCTACTTTAAATATATTTGTGTGCCAAGCATTTAATATCCCTCATGTGGTCTCTGATAGAAGAATCAAAGAAGTTTCTCTACTTATTTATTCTCAACATGTCCTGTATTTGGAAATAACCTGAAGTTCATTGTAGAGATTTTAGGATGCTTCTATTTTAGGAAATAAATGAATGCATTGACCTATAACCCACATTCCATTTTATCTGGAAAATTATATGCCACAGGCCATAATGCATATTTTTCCTTAATAGTTTGCAATGGCATGATGTTAACTGCATGAAATAAAAGCAAGGGAGTGTCTTCCCTACAGAAGTAAAACCTTTGGAGAGGTTCCTAATAGTCTTTCTCAATTTTTCCCTTTCCTTTAATTTTTAAAAATAACTATCTGCTTAAATTGAAATTGTTTAGATTACATTACAACTGCTTACTTGCATTTTTGATAGTTCCTTCTCAGAAACCTACAAGGTTTTCAACTAAAGTTCAGGTCCTAGTCAAGTTCAGGTCCTAGTTTAAACTGCACATTTCTGGTTTTCCCACACTTTATTTCAGATGTTGAGGCAAGCTCAAATTAGATTCATATTTTGTGTTATTTTCCTTTAAAAAGCACACAAACTGTATATGGTTATAGGCTTTATCTGTTAAGAAAAATTTGCATTGACCTATAGCCTAAAAAGGATGAGATGCATAATATGAACCTCATAATTTAGCCTACAAAATTCTCTTGGAATCATCGTCATTTTAAAAAGTAAAATAAAAATAAAGTGAATCAGACTAGAAGGGGATAAGTGCATTTATTTAAATAAGGAAGGACTCTAAAGAAAACATGACTTTAAGCAAAATAACCATTTTAAATCACATATCCATTAATTCTCAATATTCAACATGTTTGACCAACTTTCAATAGCACAAAACGCAAAGTAAAAGGTTTGATCATTTTATGAAACATTTACTTAGGGAATGTAAGCATAGTTCCATTAATTAATTATATTATTCAAATAAATCATTTAGAAATATTCAAATTTTATTATTTTATCCAAAAAGTATTGTTTAGTTCTTTGGTCTCACATCTTGAACTGTGCCCATATAAATTACACAAAGCTTTTGATACTACAGTCTCCCAAAGCTCAGTCTCTAAGTATGAGATACATGAATCTTAGTGACATTAGACTACCATTTTTCATTTTGAACCTAAGGTTGCCAGATACTGAAGGAGTAAGCCTGGGTAATACCATACATGGGAGCTTGTTGCCAATAATGTAGACAATTGCCAACAGATAGCAGTTGAAAGAACACCCACAGAAGGAAATCTGTAAATCAGAAAGTCATGACCTAGGTTAAAATCCCAGCTTTACCCATATTATGGAGTATTGTCCTTACCCACATTATGGAGAAGTAGAAATCGTTGTCATTTTAAAAGTCTGTGTGCCAGAATAAAAATTGGTAAAAGACACTCTATACCCACAGTAAATCTATTAAGTAACTACATGTGAGACTACGTGGTCAGATGAGACTGGCTGGTTCTCACCATAGTATAGGATTTAGAAAGTCTTATGGTTTGGATATCATGCAGAAAATGAAATGTGAATCCAGTGATCCTGACCAGATGTCACATTTCAAAGAATAGATTTGAGAGCAGGTAAAGAGAAAGTAGTGAAAGTTTGAAATAGGACCAAGTTTTGATGGAGTCTGCAAATATGACAGATGGGTATCTTTATGGAGCAAGTATCTAAAACCATTAATTAGTTACAACTTCTAATACAATGTAAGAATTATTTCCTAATTAAACAGAACATTGGCAGAGATAAATCTTATAAACTATTATTGATGCATAAGTTAAAAGTGGTGAATTTTATTATAGAATTAATTTGTTTCTTGTTTATCAGAGCAAGATATACGCATTCCAGGGTATTGAAATTGGCAAAAAAAAAAAAAACCAGAATGTGTGTGTTTTCACTTTACCTTCCTAAAATTTTATTTAAATAAATAGTATTTAAAGATCATTTTATTTATTTTATTTATGATTGTTTTAACGTTTCAAGTACTTGTGTCTATCTAAATATCAGGGATGAAAGAGAGTTAGTGTCTGCTCTTGAGGACTTGACACTCTGTTTAGCAGAGTCATCATTCAAATTAGTGTTTTACATTGTTTGAGTAGATACCTAGCAGTGGAACTGATTAATAGTATGGTAGATCAACTTTTAATATTTTGAGAAACCTCCATAGTATTTGCTATAAGGGCTGTACCATCTATAAGCATAAATCTCCCATTGTTCTGTGCGGTTTTTCTTGCTCCCCAGTATCCAAGGGACACTTTGTTTCTCCCCAAATCATGGGACTCTCTAGGTTTAGTGTCCATCTGGTTAATTGTTAGATGTTCCTCTTGGGTGTAAAGCAGGAAATCTGCTTTATCACCATTTTGGTTGAGATCAGGCACCTATCCAGCCTCTAGAGAAACTAGTGATAGAACTCCATTTCCTTCTCACTTTCAATATAGCTAATATGAATGCAATTAGTTTGCTAATTAGATGCTGATATGGTTATTAAGATCAGTGGGATGCATTTTAAAGTATACTACTTGTACAATGCATACTAATGTAATTTAATGCTTATAAAAATGTTTACTTCTATTATGAAAATTGTCAAATTTTGCAAATTTTATTTTGGTTTCCATTGTGTGATTTTAATTTTTTTCTTTTTAGTCATTAATACAAATGTTTTAACATTTTAATAATTATTCTGACATAGAGCACAATATATATTTTCCCATTTAATTCTAGGACATTTAATATGATTACACACTAACTTGAATGTTTAAAATGTTAGATCAGATGGGAGTAATAATATTTAGTGTGTTTTTAAGTTTGTTATTAAAATATTTTGTCGCTCTCTGATGCATAGTACTGTGGAGTCTTGTTGGATAATATATGGTAGACATTTAAACAAATGACAAGAATTATTAATACTTTCTGTAGAATCACCATATACCAAAGAAAATACCCATATTAATTGATCTTCCCCCTCAGGGAAATAGAGTAGGAAAGATGATTGGCACAGCCGTTTCCTTGTCTTCCTCCAAATGCAAGGACAGTGGTGATCATTCAACGCCTCCATTCTTTCCCCAGTTTGAAAAATAGCATGTGGGGAAAGATTTGGCATATCATGTGGAATATAAATTATATTTACTAATCTTTCTTCCCACCCACCTGTCCTTCAAAATGAGACTTTTTTTGATTGGTTATTTGAGTACAGTGGCAATTGAAATGCAAATAGAGATATTCTTTTCTACTTGAACTTACAATGACCCACCTTAGCGCTCTTAATAGGTCATAATGTAAATTCTTTAGAGCCAAACAAAGAAATGCATATACAATATAGATATTTGTATACATCTTAAAAGTCCAATCGCCTACAGATCTGTTGAGGTGCATGACAAAGAGACTGTTCAATTTTTTAGTCTTTTTACCTTTGGCTTAATAATGACTAAACAATAAGGGAAAAGAATAAAACAGTTCTTACTTTTGTTTGCCTACTAGTGTGTTTTCCTTAATCCAGTCTCTAAATTTATTGTGAATCATAGCACAGCATGAAATAAAGGTGTTTCAAAGATTGGCTTCTCATGAGAGGAAGTTTTTCTCATAAGAGATGTGACTATGTATGTTTAATATTAATATACATCTTAATGCTAATTGTATATACATATGATGTCAATTTATAAGTGTACATTGTCTATAGTTTGGTAATATTCTTGCTTTGGGATATAAAAAAAATAGAGGTTATAGAAGTACTAATAAGTTTTTAAATCTGAGAAAGGAAACAATTTTTTCTAATAAATTTTGTGAGGGAGTTGATGGTATAGCCTTCTAGAAAAATTACTATGTACAAATCAAACAATGAAAACAGAAAGAATCATCACACTAAACCACTATAAAATTGTACAATAATTTACCATGGTTTTCAAGTGAGTGATTTCATCTAGTTTCTTTCCAGGCAAATAGAAATTAGATATTTTAATAAACAGTGGATGAAACAAACAAACAAAAGGTTAATATGAACATCATCTGTTTATTGCCAGATGATCCCTTGTATGCTAAAATTGATTCTTTTTTGTAAAACAAAATGTAATAAAGGTCACTAGTTTCAAGGGCCATGGTTTATGTCAACACAACTAATAACACAGCTATAATACCTATGTTTATGTGATGTTACATAATATTAAAAATGGAGTATTAAAATGATGGGCTTAAAAAAATTATTCTATTATAGCTTATAGTCCTCACATTCGGTACCATTATAAAAATGCCACTTTTGATAACTTTACGTTTTAATCACAAAAAATGTTAGACTTAGGATTAAAAAAATGTCCATAACTGGAAATATTTTCTCTATTTCCTTATCCTTGGAAAAGCCTGAGATTGCTAAAATTTACATTTAACATAGAATAAATATTATTTTGAACATCCAAGTAGCTGATCTTTGAGACAAACTGCTTATGATGTTGCCACAATTTATTTCCAAATACATATTTTTCAAAAGAAACATGCCAGCAGATTCTGTGAGTTTTATCAATACTGCCACTAGGTTGTAAATGGAAAGGCAAGTGGAGTGGGACTACAGAATCTTGAGAACGAAACCACCCCTGCTATATGATGTCACCTCAAACATCCTTATTTCTTGGCTATTCATGTTTCATAACTTACCAAGCAGTTCTACCTCTGTTGTATCCATAAAAGAACGAGAAGGGCAACCAACATTTTCAATAAATAAGTGAATAACCCTAAGAATTTTACTATATATAAATCAAATATTCTAATCTGTTCCCCAAAGTGAAAAGCTGAGTCATTATCTTGTTATTGGGTGTTATCTGATTATCAAAATAACACAATGCATGGGCATCTCATTGTAGATTCAGCACGTCCATGTTTATAATGCACTGTATATGTGTCTAATCCTGTGTGAAGACATACAGTTCCCGCATCATCACACAATATTTTCTACGGAAAGCCCAGATCTCACTGTCGCATATGAGGGTTTTTAATTCTCTGGGAATCTCATTGAGGTAGACCAAAGTTACTGATGAATCTTAGTGTTTAAGTTTTATAAATTTGGTCCTTTGAAAACATTTATTTTCATTAATTTGTCATTCCGTCATTTTTTGGTCACTTGAGTATTTTCTGAGTATGAATATCCCCCCCCACATTTTTTTTCTTCATATTTCACTTTGGGTGAAATATATTTACATGAATTAGATTTTGAACAACTTCAGCATGATGATTTTCTTTTATATTGCTTCTGGTTTCCTGACATCTCTGTGAAAGTATAACTCAATTTATACTCTTAAATTTATGACATTCTCTATATTGCCTAATGAGTCCATCATTCCAAATTTTATCATTTAGCAATAAAACTTTATAGATAACAAACATATAAAGTAAGTATCAATTCAGTTGTTGATTTCATGTCTTCCACATTTCTTATGTCTCAGAAATATGTGCAGTAATAAATTGAGTAGTTCATTTAAAAACTCTAACACTGTGGGTCTTGAATTTTATTTGTTCTTTCATTGGTTATTGTGTGAAAACAATTTTCTTAAAGGTATCATCAGCAGGTACTAATATTTTAAAAACTGAGATTCAGAGAAAATTCTGTTGTCCTTGGAAGCGTGTCACTGTGAGGCTTGTCAGACATAACATGTATGCAATTAATTTTTAATAAATACATTTGGAAAATAGATGAGTAAATTAACTTAGATTCTAGTCTGTTTTACTTCCCATGTACCAGATATTTATTTCCACTTTAATTAGATCTTTTGAATTGAACTCCAAACATTATTAGATTGTTTGCTTTCTTAAATCATTGCCACGGATAATACAGTGGCAAGAAGCCACTGTCTTCCAGAATCTCATATGATTTTGGGGGAATTTGTGGAAATATCTTAAATTTTACATAGCGTATCTGTAGCTTTAAATTGGAGTGTTGTTCATAAAATCACGTTCAGAATAAGCCAGACAACTCTGTCTCCTGTCCATTTTCACTCATCTGGTCCTTTCTAGATGTTCCTGAAGAGCATGGATGCATCCATGTTCCGTCTGATGATTTCTTAGCTTACACGAAAAAATACAAAATGATATAAGTGTATGGTACGAATATTTACATGTAGATGTAAAGACACATTTTTCATTTAAGCTTCACTAACACAATTAAAGTATGTGAAAAATCATACTCCAGCATATTGAATTTAAAGCCAAAATGGATTCACATGTTAATACTTCTTTTTCTATCTGTGGGAAGAACCCACATAGTAGAAAATTAAACTGCAGAAAGGATTCACATCAGTATTGAATTGAGTCTTCTTTCAAAAGAAATAACAGGAATGAGGGATGTGCATTGAGGAATAGGGAATGAAATAAAATGGCAGCACCTGAGGCACTTGGAATTTTCAACATGCCTCCTGAATACCTTGATTTTTTTAAAGAAGGAAAGATGAAACTTGAGTATTCTGGGTTTAATAATTACAGTTTCTTGAGTATCTTATTTCTATCATCACTATATATGTGAAACATTATTTTACAGATGAGCAAACTCAAGTTTGGGGATTTTTTTAGGATTTGTAAATTTAATAAACAAGGAACATAACAGGGTTCCAAAGCAAGTTTCACTGGTTTCAATGTACAAGCTAAGTCATCTTCATCACAATGCCTGCTTGATAACTATTATGTTTAAATAATCTTTTGGACCAATTTCATCCATGGTGATTTTCCAAACCACATATTTTGTCTTGTTTTGAATCTCTTAAGTTATTATTCATTAGATACCTAATTGATCACCTGGTTTATGGTGGTCACTGTTCTGGACCTGTTGTTCTGACTAGAATATATATTCTCTATTCTAATTCTCACATAAGGAAATGCCAGACTTTTAAAAATCACAAATTCCTATTCTTTCAATAATTTCTGAAATGTAACAATAAAAGATAATGGATATGAGCTAAGGCTACTCTGAATACTTGTGAAAAAGACTGAAAAGAATACATTTTCCATTCCTAAATTGTTCAATTGAGATACCATGTAACACAATATTATCTAATATTTTGGCCATAAAAAGGATCTATTTGTGTTTTTAAAAAAAAAACTAGTTTGTTGTGCTAACAAGAGTGATCTTGACAATTTTCTTACGAATTTAGTTCCATAAATGAATCTTCTCTTCCTTTTTCTACCGATAAAGTGCTTTTAGAAATAAATTCCTTCTGTTTGTGTGCAATGGATGAGGACATTAAGCACGGTCTTGTGAACTGTTAATCATGCCTGCAAGTCACTTATTTTTACCTAGGAACTGTCTCATAAATTTTGAAATTGGGCACTGGCTACCAAGTTTAGCTATATTTCTCACTGTAATCCCATTATAAATAGATGTAGTATACTAAGTTATATAATGAAAAATTGATGATTCTGAGACTCTCCTTTATCAACAGTTTTACAGTGTTTAATTCAGATTGATACCCCCCAGAATTGAATTGAACCATGGATCCTGTTTCAGTGAAGGAAACAGAATGTCTCTACTTATTTACATACGGACAGGGATATGGAAAGAAATCTCTTGCAAAACTAGTACAAGTACTGGAGCAATGAACTCCACAGTGGTTTTCAGAGAATGATTCGCCAAACACTGGGGCACTGATTTAATAGGTGATCTCCAAATACAGCCAGAGAAATAGGGAATCAGAAGGCGGTGACTACAACTACTGAATTTGAGGCTACATGAATTTGCTGTGATGCAGAGATTAGGAAACCCAAATAAAGTTTCCTCCCCCTACAAGTACTTAGACCAGAAATAAAATCTGGTCATTGCCACTAAAAATCATTGACATCTATGAAACCAGAGATCAGACTGGTTTGGTATGCCTTATGCTCAAATTGGTCTCTCAATTTCCACCAAGCTGACATTGAAATCTCTATGAATAGTGGATAGTTAAAGCCAAAGACATGAGTAAATTACTTCAGCCTCTTTGTATATCTAAGTGGAGGGATCTGATTTGCATTGCTGATCATGTTTGCAGAGGAGACTGGGAAGTGTAGTTTTTTTTAACTTTCCATACTTTGCAGGAGAAGCAGATACATGGAAGATGGAATACTAATTAATTCACCTCATCTAGCAGAGATCCTGGTAGTGAATAAAATTATTTTTAAGTAGCAGTAATTAGAATAGAGTTTCCTCATTGAGAACAAAAGAAATAGTGTTACTTCAGTAACCCAGACTCTGAAAAGTAGCCAAAAGTTTTCAAAATGTTGCATTATGCATGATTTGAAGAATGCATGCTTTCATAGATTATTAAATTATTCAAACATGCTGAAGTATATTTTAAGGTTTTTCTATAAGATGTAAATGCTAGAATAGAAATAAGTTGATTTTTGTTTTAACTGCAACATTTACTGTCTTGATGCTGGGTTTTCTTCAGTCTCTACAATCTTTTCCCAGGTGACATCATTTCTCTTGCTTTAAATAACAGCTTTTGATTCCAAAATAATTATCTATAGCCTGATCTCTCATTTGCATGCCAACCTTGTAGGCCCAGATTCATATTCAGCATCTCCTCCTAAATGTCTTAAAGGCATGCTCTGAAAATAGAGATCTTATAAATTCAACAATTGGGCTAAGAATGAATCTGTTCCTCTCTTATTCCCTATCTTGGTAAATGGGACCACTATCTCATGAATTACAAAAGACAGAAACTTGGATTGCTTTCTTGTATACTGACTTAAACTCATCACCAAGTCACAATCCTGACTAGAAGGAAACTCTTGATTTACTCTCCTAAACATACTTCCCCCCCAAATTTTCCTCTTCTAATAAATGTTGAGGTCTTCACCATCTACATCTCAGGTTAAAATCTTAAGAGTAATCCTTGACACCCTCTTTTAATTATACCACACATCCAGTCCATCAGCAAACCCTGAATGTTCAATCCTTAGACTAGATTTCAAATCCACCCCCTCATCTCCACCCACACTCCTTTGCCTTATTCCAAACAATCATCTCTGCTTTACTCTAAAAAGATAGCCTCCAAACTTGTTTCCTATCATCTACTCTGTGCCCCTCCAATCCACTGTTCATCCAGATAATATGCAAGACTTGGTACAGCATGAAAATTAAACTTAAAACCCTTTCAGTGATCTTCAGAGCCTGTTAAAATCCATCCTCATCGAACTTTTCACCCCTTACTGCTCCACTCTTTCCCCTCTTTCATTCACCTCAGTTCCTGATGAACATTCCTTACATTATGTTCTTCTCTTTTCCAACTCAAAACTCTCATTCTTACTGATTCCTTGACTCATAGCATCTAATCTTTCACAGCTTAAAACCAACTCATCTTTGAAAACATTCTTTATCGTCATTACTGAATTAGTTTCCACCAATCATTGCATTCTGTTATTTCCTTCTGCTTAACTATTTGACATTTACAGCCCTCATCTGACTTTTTGAGTACATATGGACAATGATATAATATTAATCTTTTACCATTTATGTGCAGTGGTTAGCACATAGTAAGAGCTCAATTCCTTCACCTATAAAATAGCATAATATTTTTACAATTATAATGTTACTGAGAACATGAAATAAGATAATACATAGGGGAGCATCTAGAAACAGATACAGGAGCTACAAAATATGGGGTTTTAATGTGAAAGGAAGGAAAAGAAAAAAGTAATGTGCACTGTGTGCCCATGAGACCAAAAAATCATCTTGGGTAACGTGCTAATTTTTCATCTTTATAAAAACTTTCTGGGTTATGTTTGAGCTAATACACTTTTACAGATAAGGAAACTGAGGCTTAGGAAAGGAAACTGTGTGTAGTTAAGATATCAAAAAGCAAAATAACACAAAAATAAAGCAGATTTAGGATTCAGTACAGACCCAGCTGATGCCAAGCTCAAAGAATGCCTGACACTCATTTGTTGTTTAAACCTGACTAGAGTTTATTTCTATCAAAAGTAAAATGTTTTTCTCTGGAGATGGTATGATGAAAAAATCCTAAAAATAAAACACCCTCCCTGAAATATCCACCAAATAATTAACATTAATGTATATTTATAAATGTGTCTGCATATGTAAGCATGTATACTGTCCCTACTGAATCCATTTATATATGCAAATTATGCTTTTTCTATATATGATTTTAAGAGAATCCATTTTATTTTTTATCTTAGAAAATGTTTTAAGTTTTACCTTTTAAAATTTTATTTAAAAGTTATAGGGAAAAAAACAATTTTGCACATAACAGTTTCAGAGTTGTGAATCTCACAAGTGCTGTGATGTGCCACATATTCTTATATTTTCAAATCTTCCTGGAGGGGAACATTGCCTCATTGCAAGTATTTTGAAACACAGTTTATACGTAAACAAACACAAACTCTGTGGACTGGAGTCCAAAATTAATATATATTTGAAAACATAAAACTAAAAATCTGTGTCTGATCATATGGTGTAAGTTGTGATCTGGGAAGGCAGGCTCACATTCACTTGCCTTTGTAGTTAAGGAAATATATTAAGGCAGGTCTCACAAACTCACACTGCATTACAAACAAGAACAGAAAGTGAGGGCTTTCCAACAGTAACTATTTATTGCTCACATTAAAAACAGACAGCTGTAGATAGGCTGCTATGTCTTTGCTTCTGACTGTGAGTCAGGTTCAGGTCTGCTCCTTGCTTTTATTTTGGGAAACAAGATGTAGACGCAGGAATAGCCTTGCTTCAGAGGTGGTAGAGGACACATAAGCAAGAGCACTACAGAAACTTGCTATTCCTTTGTGGGCTTCTGTCATTAAGTGAGCTATGTCTGAGGAGTAATACTTCATCCTCTTCCATTCATTGACTGAACAAGTTACAGGGGCCTCCCAGGTGGCGCAGTAGTTAAGCTCTGCGCTGTGGAGCTGTCGGCAGCAGCGATGCGAGTTTGACGCCCAGCAGGGGAGAATCCCACATGGTGCGGCAGACCTCTCCTGCCTCGCCCACTGCTCCCCTCAGCAGTGTATTTCTGATCTGCCTGTTCTGCTCCCCACTCTGTCTCTGGTGAACCCTCTCGCCACTCCACACCTCTGGCCTGTATCCCAGCTGTATGTATAAATAAATAAATCTAAAAAAAAAAAAATACAAGTTACCAACACATAACCCTCTTGTAAAAAGAGTAAGAAATTGAGGGAAATAACTGAATCTCTCACAGGTAATTTAAAGGAAAGTTCATGGTGTAGTAACATACATCTCCTAATATTTGTGGGGAGCCAGTTAGACTCCATATACTGATTCCATTTAAAAAATCAAAGAACTTAGTCTCAAGTATGTTAAGAGGTTTGCCAGTGCTAAGTTGTCCAACTCAGTATCTCTCATCTCCAAAAGAATTTTCTTTCTAGTACACCATAGAGTAGATGGGATACTCAATTTTGTATTCCTTTTAGTATTAGTGCAATTGCCTGCATGTGGTGTCGATTGATGAAATTTTATGAAATATAACTCATTTATTCATCTATTAATCAAATATTTATTGACCATTTATCTTGAGGTAGGTACCATAGTATCAATGATGCTTGGGATAAATCTGATTAAAACAGGAACACTTTTTGCCCTCATTAAGCTTACAGGAAATAATAAATACTGCATCATAAATTACAAGATTTTATCACCTCTCTCTCACAATTTAACATTTCCTAATGAATTTATAGTAACATAAGTCTTTTCATTGATGCAAAGGGCTAGGAATGTTGCCTATCATTACATCATAGGAAATAATGAAGTAAGATAAGAACATGATATACAATATGAGCCTATGACAAGAGGCTTATATTCTAGGATCCTTGTAAGTTCATCCTATAGAGTCATTTTCTGATTGATAGTTTTCCTCCTGTCATTCTAGCCCTTTCTGCATGAATCTTTAAAGTTTTAGTCTTTCCAGAAAATGGTGATTAGTCCTTATTTTCAAGTGCTTACACTTAAAATGGAAGGTTAATGATTAATAACATAGTCAAATGCTGGCTCTAGTTTGCCTAGAAGTATCTTTGTGTCCTAAGGAAGGGAGCCTTCCTTAGGCTTCAGTGGCAAAATGGAGACTCAGGTACTAGTCGTTGCTTTGCTGCTAAGGTGCCCCAGATTTCATCAAGAATCTTAAAAGGAGCAGTTGTTTTCTCTCCCCCGTTTTGAACACTGCCCCCCCCCCCAGAATGTCTCTTATTTATGGTTGCCTGCTAGTTTTTTTTTTATTGTTATTATTGTTATTTTTTCCTCCTGATACCTTATTTGGTTCCCCTATATTCCTCTTATAAGTGAAACAATTCGATATTTTTCTTTTTCCTTCTGGCTTATTTCACTGAGCATAATCCCTTCAGGCTCTATGCATGTTGCTGTGAATGGCATGAGTTTATCTTTTTGATTGCTAGAGAAAAGAGCACAAGGGACTATGGTGATGGTTCACAGGTGAATTGGTGGTGGGAATTTTATGGGGAATACACAGTAATGTAAAAGAGATAAATTTATAAAGAAGTGTTTGTTAAAATTTTTTAGGTGTTACTGCAAACGATTATAGGCAAAACAGAAACTATCTTTCTCTTCTTTACCGTCTCTTATTCTTTTTTGTACCATGCATTTCCTTTTTCCTTTCCACAGATTTCTTTTTACTACACACTTGACACTATAATTTTTGTATTTATCACAGTCTTCTTGTCTAGCTCAGAAAACTGTAAAGCAAATTTTGTTTTCTTTCTATAATGGAACAAATATTTATTGAGAACCAATGTGAGCTTGGCAGTACAGAAGGCACACGTCAGCTAAAATAGACATTTCATGCTCTCACCTGATGTTCCTTATCTGTCTCTATGCCACCTCATAGCGTTCCCTAGGGTAAAATTATGTAAATATATATTCTCGAAGTAAATTCCTCACAACTATCATAGACTCTGATGGTCATTAGTTAAACCAGTCACATTTGAAGTTTTTAATAGAAATATTTCTAATAGTCAAGCTGTGGTCAAGATGATTAATAAAGAAAAAGTTCAAACTTCCAAGTTTGAGAAATGAAGTCACGGCATTATATCTGAAAATCCGAATTCCAAGTAGTCTTGATCTTGAGCAGGATAATTTGGGAAAGAAGAAAGGATGGTAAATATATTGAAACTGTATTGACCAAATAACCCATCTATCTGCATCAGTAAGTGGATATACCCCATCTGTATCTGCATCCACTCCCATTTTTCTCACCTTTCTTTTTGCCTTTGAGGAAACATTTGCTCTCCTCATAACTAAGGTTAAGTTCTCTAGTATTCATTTCATGTCACTCCATAGAGAGATGCAACATCAAAATTTACTCTTCAGGGCCTCCCAGGTGGCACAGTGGATTGAGCCTCAGCACTGCGAGACTGTGCATAGCCACTGCAGCACGAGTTTGATCCCTGGCCAGGGAGCTTCCCATATGTTGCAGCAGACCTCTCCTGACTCGCTGCTACCCTAAGCAGTGTATTTCAGTTCTGCCTGTTCTGCTCCCTTCTCTGTCTCTGGTGAATCCTCTCACCACCCCCACACACACCTCTGGCCTACGCTCCAGCTTGCATAAATAAAATAAATCTTAAAAAAAAAATTTACTCTTCACACAGGTTAGTCTCTTTATGAGAAAATAAATATGACCAAATCATTATCACCTTTTTAAAAAATAGCATATGAAAAGAGGGAAATTTCAATCTTTCTCTACCTTTAGTTCTCAGTATTTGCCCTGCACAGCCAGTCTTCTTCAATCACCTGCAGACCAGCTTCTTGTCTCAGTGCTCCTCTGGAGAAGCTCCGGCTCTTGTGAGCAATAAGCTTCTGCCCTGGGCTCTCGCTCCTGTCTGTAGAATTTATAGTGGCAGAGGGGGGTGGTCAGCTGCCTCTAGTAGAGGAAGAGAGTAATGGTGCTGTCCATTCAATGGTAAGGTTGAAAGTTTTAATGTTTTATATTTTGCCTGAGAAATAAATGGAATATTTGTATTATACACATATCTATGTTTACTTCAGTGTAAAGATGATTCGTACTTGTCTAGCTGTATAATGTAAAATATGCCATTAAAATTCATTCATCATAGCTGAACGTTGACTTTGAGGTCCTACTCAGAGTATTCCACTGAGGATTAAATACAGAACAAAATCAACATGGTTTTTGCTTTTATGAAGCTTATAGTTACCAGTGGGGACAGAAATTAATCATTATATAAGTACAAAATGAAAGCATTTATAAATACATAAGAAAAGTGAAGACAGTGCTATAAAATCATTTTTGATCAAGTTTTAGGTGTCCCTCCCTGACAGCAGGTTCTGTGCACTGAAGAGTTAATTTGATGCTTTAAGAATGTAATTTTGATGTCTGCTATTACTTAAGTTTTTAAGTTTGGCTTACAAAATTTCCTTTAATTCTAAAATTAGTTAATTTTTAGAGTAAATTTAGCAGAGTCTAGGTTAATATTTAGTTTCATCTATAAACTTAACCAAACTCATCTGAACATCATCCGTTGATGTTCATCACATTTTACTTCCCTTTAAAGTAGTTCCATTTTATAACCAGCAAAACTGCGAAGTCTATAATCACGGAAAATATTTTAAAATATAATAAAAGCCTAAAATTTGTGAACCATACATTTTTTTAAAGTTTTGATGGTAGATATTCACCTAATTTAATCTTAAAATCAGGAATTCAAATCGGTATTCATCAATACCATTCATATTGATGCGACAAGTCTGACTTGTAACATTAATAAATCAAACTTTCTAAACAATTCAAGTATATAAATTATGTCTCATTCTCTTAATATTTGATTGCCAAGTATTTATTAACTCATTCCATTTATTCACCAGTTTATGTGGGAATTACAGAGAAAGCCACTTGCTGCCACAGGTATTTGAAGCCTTCCATCTGGCAGAGCTAACAATCTAACTATACTGCCTTGCTAGTCTCAGTTCTGTGACTCTACCTACATGCTTCAAGCAGAACAGAGACCTCATCACCTATCCATATTTCCTTCTTCATCTATATTTGTATATTTTAACTAATTTCTTAGTTTCTATCCTTTACCACTCAAAACTGTATAATTGTACTGAGGTTGACTGTCTTCACAAGCATATTTGGAGTTTGCAAAATATTGAGACAATTTCTTGACAGAGCAGGAAAAAGCAGTTTGTTGAGGTGGATGGAGACTCAAGGACAGGATACCAAAGAGAGGCAAACTGTGCAGAGAAAGTAATCAAGAAATCTGGATCAGGAGCCTCTCTGTTTTTGTGTAGATGCTGACTGTGCATGAGCAGAGGGTAGATAATATGAAATCTGGAAAAGGACACCTAGTAAGGAAGGTGTGAGTTCAGTAAAGATCCCAGGGACCTCACAGAGTTGGAAGATGTGAGATCGCCACAGACCAACTGTGGAGAGAACACACTGTACCAGCCAGTCATTTAGCTGAGTTCCCATAATAATTTCAAATAAGGCTACTCTAGTCACTAGAATGATGTCTGCTCTAAAAAACAACTGACAAACAAGCCACAGAAGGATAAAGCTCACGTGCCAGTAGAGTAAATGCCTTTCAGAACTTAATTCAACACACTAGTTGTCTTGACTTGAAGATAAGTCAACACACTAGTTGTCTTGACTTGAAGACAATAGCAGTCAGACCCTCAACAACATATCACAATGCCAGAAAATGGTTTTAAATTACTGGACTTAAAATTATGGGGAGAAGTAGGAAAATATAAGCCTCTACTAGACAATGGCATTAAAATGTTTATTGAAATATGTTTAAAATATAAAGAAGATGATATACGTCAGAAGTAAAATGATGAGAAATCTAAGTAAGGCCATGAAAAGTATAAAAATGAACCAAATGCAAATTCTGGAACTGTACAACACAGTAACCGAAATGAAATATTCACTAGGTGTACTTAGCAGCAGATTGACACTGCAGAAGAAAAGAGCACAATAGTAATTGTACAGCACAGTAGTAATTATTCAAATTGAAACTCAGTGAGAAAAAAAAACGCGAAGAAAAAATGAGGAGCGCCTCAATAACTTGGGGGACAATAAGAAGCGGCTTAACAATTGAATTTACAAATTGAGAGGAAAGAGAAATTGGTATAGAAAATATTCAAAATATATGAAATACAACACATTTGAAACAGAAATTGCAATTAGTAACTTACCAACTACTCTCTTGTGTCTATCCTTCCAGGAATATTATCATCCTTCCAGGAATATTATCACCCTTCCCCTCTGGTAGAAATCTTCTCCCTCTTAGTCATTTTGAGTAAAAAAGTGCCAGAAAATAGAATAATTTTTTGCTTTCTCTCCTTTTCTCCTTGGTTTCTGAATCACCAGGTCTTCCTTTCTGACTCACTTGATAATCTCTACTAGTTTTTAGTACACTAAAGGTCAACATCTGGAACAGAAGCTTCAGTTGAAGTCATCATCTGATTAAACTTAAGCATCCATAAGCCATTGCCATTTTCCAAAACTCATCTTTGTCTTCTGCATTGGTGAAACTGGAGAATTTGATGGCAGTGTGTGTGATAGGAATCCCCACCCAGGCATTTTTCAAGTCTTTGAGGGTGTCAAGAATCTGTTTCCCCTAGCTACAAAGTATTGCTTTTGGCTTAAAGTTTTAGTGAAGAGTGGGAGTTCCAGGAGCTTCTCAACCTTGCTTAACACATGCAAGATTCTACCAAATTTGACAATATCTATTTCAACTACACAGTCAAGAACTGAGAATTGGGCTATAAATGAGTTTGGAGACCCAATGAACTTGCTATAAAGGGAGCTCACATTAAAACTCCTTTACCAAATGACCCTTAGAAACACAGTCCCCTCTCTGAGATCCAATGGAGGCATTCTGGAGCTTCAGGAATTATAACCTCAGATTCAAGTTCCAATAATATATGAAAAATCTAGACACTTTTTCCTTTCTCAGTGCAGAAGTTTGTAATAATACAAGCCAATTCATTTGGGAGACATTTGGTGGACAATTTGAAATATGCACTTTGAATATATCAAAGTATCAATATTTGATTTGAAATGGGCTAAGGAATCAAAGATACTCCATTTTAGTATCTAATCTTGGGTCTCTTTACCAGGTGAATTTCCTCCTAACATAAAACAAAGATGTTTGTGTATTGTCCATCTCTTTTGACCCCTAGAAACCTTTAACCAATTTTTCTATGCCAATCAGACCAAATAGGGAGTAGACTCACTCTGCTGCCCATTGTGGTGACCTCGCCAACCAAGAATTAATGTTTCATAGCCACCATCTGGCATGGCCAACATCTCTCTAACTATGGAGTCCATCATCAGCATCCTCGGTCTACAAAGAAGCGTTGACAGAATTCTGTTTCAAAGATGACAACACATCCTTCTCCATAGGTCTTTTTTGGTTCTGTATTTTTATTAAGTCTAAATGAAGGAATTAGCATCTAAGTCTTTAAGAGCATAGCTTCTAAAGCCTTTGGATTCTTCTCTACATTGCACATTATGTTAGTAAGTTCCTGGTATGTCAGCTGCATTGAAGTAGTCCACTTCTGAATGAACCCAAACTAGCAAATAATTCAACCTATTCACAACTGCTTGTGCTAACTGAATTCCCTGGTAAGTGCATCAAAGCTGATAAATTCAGCCTTATTTAAAATTATTTCTGCCTGCCTTATTCTATCAGCTCAGAATTCATTCTTATGTGAATTTCCTAGAGATTTGCCTATATATATCAGGAAATTCTTACATTTCCTTTCTAAGGAGAGCTAGGGATCTGATATATTAGCTGTAGCATCCACATCATTTCTCTTCTATTTCTTAAGGTTTATAATGTGTCAAAAGCCCTGGGTTCACAAATATATAAAAGGTAAATGTTTTTTTCAACTGCTTTCTGTGCTTTGTCTTAACATCTAAAGATGAATGCTGTAGCCACTACAAAGTACATTTGGTACATTTATGGTTTCTTCTTTTCGGTTGTTAATTAAATATTTGACCTCATTATTGTAAAGCACTTTAGGGGTCATTATTTATCATTATATAAACAATATTATCACCATGGCTAGTTGTTTTCCAGTGTTTTCATTTTCCCTAGAGTAAACAGTTTAATCCTGAATTAAATTGTTCCAACATTTTCTTGCTCAGAAAGCAGAAGCTCTCTGACCAGCAGAGCAGGCTTTCAAACTAATTAGTTCTCACGTTACCTACTCCAGTGTTTCTCCATTTTATCTGGAAATAGAAAATCCAACATTACTTTCAAGACACATAAGGCTGCATCCCTGGAGAAGGCCACCCATTTCCAAACCTGTATTGCATCATTTTGTTACCCTGTACTCCAGGATATAGAACTGCTTGCTGATTTAAGAAAGCACCACAGTCCTTCCTGCATCTTTACCTTTGAATATACTGTCTTCACTCTCCAGGGATGGTAGATGCCTATTCACCTTCCATAAGGCCAGAGGCATGGGGCAGCGAGAGGGTTCACCAGGGTCAGGATGGGGAGCAGAACAGGCAGATCGATGGAAACACACTGCTGAGGGGAGCAGCGGGCGAGGCAGGAGAGGTCTGTTGCACCATGTGGGAATCTCCCCCGCTGGGCTCAGAACTCGTGTTGCCCACTTCCAACAGCTCCACAGCGCAGCTCCTAACCACTGGGCCATCGGGGAGGCCCTCAGTCTACCTCTTAATGGACGGGCAATAACAAGCATTCACTCCTATAGGTAATGCCTAGCTGTATTTTAGTTATTTTGTATGTGCCGTCCACTCCATGTTTAGTGCCTGTGGGATTCTCTAAATATAGACATACAATATGACTGAAATGGAGTGGAGAAATAATTAAATAAAATTAAATAGGTAAATTTGGATTATACATTCTTGAGATTTTAACATTATTATAATTCAACATTTTTTTCCAGAATTCAAATAAAGTTCACTAAACTTCTGATTACTTTCAAGTCCTGAGATGTGTTTTAGTCTTGCTTCTAAAGCAGAATTCATTAGGACAAAAGTACCTGAGCAGGGTCTTAATATTACAGGAATTGTTCTGATGGTCAGTTTATTTAGCATAACCCCAGAACCAAACTCCTTTCTCTGTCATGCTTAAGACTTTGGAAAATTTACCTTTTTTTTTTTTTTTTTAATTTATATATATATTTTTATTGTTATTTATGTCTTTTACATTTTGTATTCCCCTAGGGTAGCCCACCACCAATTCACCCGTGATCCATCTCCATGGTCCCTTGTGTTCTTTTCTATTCCATTTTGTGCCCTTTCCCTTCCCTCCCTCCGGCTCCTTCCTCCCCCCCTCCCCCCCCACTGAT
>PVIJ01001166.1:0-13844 GCA_004024925.1 Scalopus aquaticus | reverse complement strand
ATACTCAGGAAAATTTACCTTGATGGATGACATCTCTGGTTTCCTTGTTGGCTGCTCCCAATGGGTTTTTGCCAATGGGGTTGAAGTGCAGGAGATTGAAGGGATAAGACATGGCGATAAGGGGGTTTCCTGTCCTGTCTCTTCCTGCTTTCAGCTACATTTCCAGGAGAGGCTGGATCCTCAAGGACTGCAACTCTTTTTTTAATATAATTTTTTGACGCAGTATTAGTCCTCAATGATGAGATACAGGATCAGAGATACAGGTCACAGGACCAGTAGACTCTATCTCTACATGTCAGAGTTCCCTGGAATGTTAACTCAGTGTCCTCCCTTTAACCCTTAGGCCAACAGTGACAAAGCCTTCTCAGCTTGGCTCCTCTGACTGCATTTTCTTTTGGTTCTTCTGATTCTGTTCAAAACCCTTTTTAGAGGCTCTTGAAACATCTTACTTGTATTCTGTTTCCAACCTCATCCCATATTGATACAAAATGTTTTTGTTCTGCTTACTGATTTGTGGTTCAGCTTAGCCTTCACTTGTACTACTTTAACAGTAAGATGCCTATTAATTTATCTCTTTCTCCTATAATGGGAGCAAATCTTAATGCAATTTATTTATGACTTGTGAAGATATGATAATAATTTATAACTTTTCCAAAAAAATCATGACATCTTTCTTAGGACAAAGAAATGAAGAGGAGTCTTTTCTTTCTCAAAATAATAAATCATCACTTTAGCATATCACTTTCTAAGTTTAAATAATGCTTCCTAAATTACTTTTTTTCAGTGTTGAATTAAGATATATTTTCCAATTAAATGTGGCCAGTGAAAACTCCATCTGGTACCCTTACAGTGTTGAGCAGGGTCAGTTAATGTTCATTTTAAAATGTTTATATTAGTAATTGTCTTTAATTTTAGGTGACTAATAGGTTCTCAAGCATATCTTAAAATATATACCTTCTAAATTATGTGTGATTAGTGATAATTTGAAAACCATTCAGTATCTGATAACTAATAAAATGTATTCAGCTTGACAACTTGATTCTTATTCGTTCACATGAAGTAAAGAAACTAGTCCAGGCAATCCTTGTGTGGGGGACTATAAATAGGACATGCAAACTGAAATTGTGCACAGTGATCTTATTAACCAACAGAAAAGTTATGATTTTCCCATGACTTTTAAAGTTTGTTGTTTTGTTTTTTTTTTTGCCAAACATCAAAACCTTATCCTAACAGTTATAAATATATGCAAAATGAGAACAAATAGTAGCATTAATATTTACTTACAACACTGTAATTTAAAATATTAGGAATTTCACAAATTGTTCTTTCTCATAAAAAATCTTATCAGGAGTAGTACTTGCTTTCTTACAATGTATTGCATCTATAACCTAAGATACAGAGTACGCATCTTTTCTAAGCTTTAATGAATTGTCATATTCTTTTCTAAGTTAGCATCATCCCCCAACATTTTATCGTATGTATTTTGAAAGTCATGAAATATTTCCAAAAACACCTTTAATTGAAGTTTTGCCTTTGTCACTTCTCATCCTTTCCTTTCCCCAGTTCCTCACTTGCAGTCTCACCTCTTCTTTCATGTTGTCAACTCATCAGTTCCTTTAGCCGCCATACAGCCTCCTCCCACAGTCAGCTATTTTTTCTATACTTCCATCTATTCAAATTTCAATTGCTTATATTATCTACTTCTCATTTTTTCCACAAATTTCATCTTTGTCATCCAATTTTCTCTTCTAATTCTTTGTCTTCTAAAATGTCACAGAGATTTATCACTAAAAGACAAGGAGGTAACACAACTGCATACTTTTCTGTCTGTGTATAAATAGAACAACAAATGCAGAGTGTCTGGACATTGACAGATACTGGAAGAAGTGACAGGATTGGTCACTGAACATGATTTGCATCTGCTTTTTACACAGTGATTTTTGAATGAAAGAATTGCAGCAAAGTGTATACTTTATGAAATTAGTCACAGTTGTTGTGCTGTGCTAAGTGAAATTTGGGCCATGTTTTTTAGGGACTTGTGTTACCTGATTAAACCATGGTAGCTGAGATCAGTGGATCTTGGAACCATGAAGGATAAGGACTGCCCAGATCTGTTTCACTTTTGATATGAGAACTTTCATTTTCATTATTGAAGTTCCTGTTATATGTGGAACATAATTTTGCATATGCAAAATCATGATTTGTGACGTCAAAGAAAATGTACATTGAAATGAAAAATAGTTAATATATTTTTTCTTCCTCAAACTACAGATTTTAGCAAACTTTTCACAACTACTCCAACAAATATTGTCAATACCAAAGCAAAACACTGGCTTCCTTTTTTTTCAATCACTTCTTTTGGACATTAACAAGAATTTTATGTGCAAAATAGTTTTAAAAACTGGAAATAGTTTGGAATCTCTGCCCAATCATATCTTACCTGCTTCTTAATAATAGACTCATACTAAAGTTATAATTTTCTAGAATAGGAAAGAGTTGAATTCTCTAAATTCTGAACAGAGTTGAGAAATTGAGTAAATTTTAAAATTACTCAGTGTGGCGTAAACAAGGTAATTATTCTTCATTGGTTGGGTATGAAGTGTTAGAAGCACATTTCTAGGTCAACGAAGATGTAAATATATTAGCCATCTCACAAACATAATTTAAATTTTAGAACAATACAAAAAAGATCTAAATCAACTATCAAAACATCAGAATTCAAGAACAGATGTTGTTCTTGGACATTTTACTTCCTGGCATACAACTATCACAGCATTTTGTAGTTTCACACATGGCAGAAAGAAACTGATTGCCTGAACCCTACAATTGCTGTTGATGGCTTGTGTTCATGCTCTAAAAAGCCAGATGACAGTAGGCAAGTTTTTCTTTATTAATTCACTCACTCTATTATTCATTCAGTTATTCAATTCTTTGGTAAATATTGTTAATGTTAATGTCCCATATAATGAATACTGGGCATATAAGTAAACATGTAGTAATAAATATACAATTGCTAATTCATGAGGGGAAGAGGACAAGATAAACTGAGGGAATAAAAAGAGGGGACTATTTTAAATAAGACCTCTCAAACAAAGAGGCATTTATGCCAACACCTAGAGGAAGAAAATGACTTGTCTTTAGAATAGGGTGAAGCATATCCTGGGTAAGTAAGATTACCAAGGTGAGATTTTAGTGCATCAAAAAATATAAAGGACTAGATGTCCAGAGGGTGGTAAGAGAAAATGGCATACTATGAGGAGGGAAAGTGACTCAGGGACCCAAACATGCAGAGTCCTTGAAGGCATTGATGTTATTGTAGGTCCAAAAGGAAATCCTTGGGAGGATTCATAAGGAAAATATTATAAACTGATTTATATTTAAGGTATTAGCTTGAATGCTTTATATAGTGTAACAAGCATGTCCATAATGAAGAGAGGGGACATTGGGATGCAGGAGGATGTGACCCTCACTTTTACAAATGTTGAGGTCAACCTGCCAATATAATTTCAGTAGGGAAAGCAGTATGATAACACTGGTCAACAATTTTTTACAAAAGTCATGTTACTGAAATAAAATTAGTCATTTCCTATCAATTTGTATGTGCTCAGCACGAATATTACAGTCAAATTCTAATTTTGGCTCTAATTTTTTTGTAATCTGCAATAAATTGATGTTTACGTCACAAAATGCATGCCAATAGTGATAGACCTATGGTTAATACCTGTAAAAAATCAAGTCATAGACTACTTCTTAGATTTCTTTGCTTGTCTCTTGTACAGCTGCTCAGGAATAGAATAGATGGAAGATGGTTTCCATTGTGCAAAAGCACAGCCTTAAGACTCAGTTTTGAAGAGTCTAGAAATAGTATCCATACTTGTGGGTCATTCTTGTGGATTTCTAAGGCATTCATGAGGCCCTCAGAGTACCAGAGTACTTTCCTTTCTGAAGAAAGGCTCCAACTGCTGGTAGTGCTTTTGATATAAAGTAATCGTGACATCTTCTTCTGGAAGATGCCATTGTTAGAGTCTTGATCCTAGCAATTCTGCCTTGTTCTTGGTTAAGTCCAAATCATGAACTGGGTCATTTAGTTCTTCCTATGTTAGTGTGTGTGGGGTTGATGATGCACCACCGTGAAAATCTGGATCACTTCATGCCAATGGAACAGGAGAAGAACAGATCGGCTCACACTTGTTCTCATCAGATTAATCAAGAGAATATTCTGCTGGAGGTCCTGGAATAGGAAGTCCCTCACCATGTAGAACTGCTCTCAATGCAGACGAAATGGCCTCGATTTCTTTTGCTTCGTTACTCCACCGGAAAGAGGAGGAACCAAGCAGAAGTAACAGTCTTTTATGTGGTTGCTTGGCTCTCTCCACACCATGGGGACTGCAAACAGCATTGATGGTTTTCAGCCATTTAACCACTGTGAAAGCTGTATTGGACATGGAGGACAGCATATATGTGGGGCCCAAGGCTTGTCTTGGTCACCAACCTTGCATCCGAAGTAAAGATGATAACCTTCTTCGCTTGAGAAGTGACACTTTTCTTCTGGTTGGCAAATGTCACTTCCCCACAAATAAAGCAGAAATTGTCCACGCTATTAATGCACTTTTGAGGCATGACTATTCTGTATTGTGCCTAAATGGATAAAATAATAACAGTTCTATGGAACAATAGCTTAAACTGTCTCGCACAAAGTCTGAAATATTTTCAGTGCTCAACCTTTCCGACAGGGCTTTCTATAGTGCACTGCTGACGTCAGCTTACTTGAGCAGCCGCCTGGCAGTAGTATTGCACTGCATCAGAAAATGATGCAATCAACTCTGGATGATGTGTGCATGATGTTATTATGCAATGCGATGCAATATTACATCATTGTAGGCTGATTTAGGATGTTGTTGCAGTCCGACCGGATAAATTTACATGGTGAAACATATAAAATGAACTACATGAAATATCTTCAAAACAAAAGCTTATAAAAAGTTTCCAGGGTTATATTCATCTTCAGCACACCAAGATACTACAGATTAGGGCCTTTTTAAGTCAGTAATGATCTCACTGTTGACCAGTGTAATCTATTAGTAGTTGTCAAATTCAAAGCTGGGTACTGATAGCCTGCTGCTTGCTGAATTTCTGGATACAGCTTACACCCTAGTCAGGCAGGAGGAACATTACCCAAGATTTGATTCCTTTTATACATCTGTAGTTATGCATATATCATCAAATACAACATTTTCTTTCATGATCCGCCAGTTGCAATTTATTACTAACCTGTTACACATCCCTGGCCCTGATTGCAGGGTCTGTTCTTGTATGTGCGTATAATGTGTGTGCCTATTAGATGAGACTCATTTTTGCAGCTGAGTCAGTGTCTCCTAGTCCAAGCTCCCCCTCTGGACTGTATTGCATTCCAGTATAATTTTCTTAGCGCCTCACTATCCAGTCTTGCCAATCTCTTTCCTAAATGTTAGGAGTCACTTGTTCTCCTAGATGCATTCTAGGTAAGAAGTTCTGCTCTTGTCATTGAGCTCTTGGGCAGATTTCTCTGATTTCCTTTGGGGAAAATGCATGTTAACTGTATCTGTCTACCTTTTTATATTTTGACCAATTCTCTTTATCTCTAAACTCTCCAAGATAATCATATACTTTTCTGTAACTTTAAATACCATATAAAAATAGAGATTTTTCGGTTTGTTTTCTCCAGTCAAGATAATTCTTCTAAGTGCCAGACTTATGCATCTCACTTGACATATCCTCATAACTGCCTCATAAGCATCTAAAAATTCACATTTATATTTGATCTTGCTCCCCCTCTCATCCCCCACTAAAAAAAGCACCAACATATTTCTATTTGAATTTTGTTTCAGGAAATTATATCAACATGAACTTAGCTGTTCAGCAGCCAATTCTGACTTTTTCTTCCCCTTCGAACCCACCAGAAACTGGGAAATTATTTTCATAATATCATCAGACGTTATCTAGAATTTATCCGTTTTTCTTCTCACACCACTTCCCTCATAGTTCTCCATTGCTGCTTTCTTTGCTACTACAATAGCTAACTAATTGGTTTACCTGATTACACCAGTACTTCCCTTCACTACATGCCAAAGAGGAGATATTCCCATGGTGCCTGATCTCCAGAGGCTCAGGTAATCGAACACAGTGCGACTCCTACTTACATGGAGTGCTTTCTTTTAGCTGATATAAAATTTATTCAATGTTACAACTAATTTAGAGGGAACGACAAGGAACCAACTTTGAAATTTCAGCCATGTAGCCAGGGATCTTGTGATCCTATGAACATGTACACATTTTTCCTTTTTAAGACTACCCCATACTACCTGAAACAGCTTCATATGCAAACATAAAAATAAGTATTATATTCTTATAACTATTGCTTTTCAATTCTCACACTCTTTAATTTTTTGTGTTTTTAGAGGAGAAAGTGAAAATGTTGAAAAGTTCCATTTCCTTTGTACCTAGTGTGTGAAGCAATATGAATCTCTATATGAATAGCTAATGACAAGAAACAAAACAGGCATCTTTTGTGAAGATACAAAAATACAGTTATTTATCCTTTATCTGCTGAGTCATAATTTGGGTTTAATAAATTTCAAATCTCACCATCATCAAAGCTAAATTGCTGTAGCAAAAATTTTAAAGAGCGAAATACATTTGAAAGATTAACAGGAAGTATTTTATGGAGACAGAAGAAATTGACATGAGTTGAAATAAGAGTAACTTTAGAAGTCATCATCTTTGTCATCTGATATAATGCAGGGTGGGGAACAGGAGTCATTTTTGTTAATATTTTAAAACATAAGCAAGGTTCTCCAGCTTCTACTTGAACTCCAAATCACTGGGTAATCATTACTTTTATACCTGTTACTTTTATAAAAAGTTGAAATTACTGGAAAATCTATCACCATTTCCCCCCAACAGAGTGGTCCATGATCTGTCCTTGGAACTATGTTGCAATTTAACTTCTCTTCCCCATCACCTCTTTTAAGGAAAGCTCTTATTCTTTGTCCCAGTCACAGAGTTTCTATGTCAACTTAAGTTTTCGTGCTTCTTTTCAGTCTTCCTTCATGTGAAACTTTTATTATTCAATTCAGCTTTTCCTGGGCATTTATTCTTGACTGTTATCCGGAATTAACATCAAATTTGCATGTTTTTAGTTTTCAGAATCTTTTCACTATTTACCCTTCATAATAATATGTATTAAGTTTCTTAATATGTATTAAGTTCCTTAATTTGTATGGATAATTTTTGCTTTCTATAAAATTTCCCAGCATTATGGACTTACCATTGAAAATTATTTCAGTGTCTTCATCAATAATTGTTTTAATCATAAAACTTTGAATTCATTTAAAGCAAAAAGAAATACCTTATTTTTTTCATAATGCATTTTGAGTTCCAAATCTCCTTTAATGTTATTCCTCAGCCTTTTCCAGATTAAAGATAAACCTATGTGGATGAGAGTCTGTGAACATGCAGAAAAAAAAGAAAGGTAAATTTCAGCGGTATCATTGTGAAACTGCCTTTTGCCCAGCTGAAAATTAAAATATCTAGATAACATTTTTTTCTATCGCTTTATGTTTTGCTAATTTGTCTTGCATGAAAATTACAGGAATGCTGGAGTACTCTAAGTAAAGCTGATTCCATTACTCTACATTATTTTCTCTCCAGAAACAAATGTCTGATTTTGTAAAATGTATAACCAGATTTTCAAGTAGTTTAAGTTAATCCACATTTGCATGGCCTCAATTGAATACCATTCACAGAGAAACAGGAGAAAGACTCTGAAATACATATTAATCTGTAATTTATGACTTCTTCCCATCCCCCACGTAATGAAAACCTGAGATTTATTTTCTTACATGGTTGCAAGAGGTAAGGGAAATAGCACCCCATAAGTGCAGCCTCACCGTGAATGTTTCACATCACTGGTTAGTAATGCTACATATTAAATTTAACCACCTCATCTTCTTGGTACAGTTACTACCTGATAGAGTTTCAACAATTTTTTTCTTTTTCCTTCCCCCTGCTCATTATGGAACAGATATTACAAGGGCTAAAAGGGGTCATACATTAACTGGATGAGATCCAATTATGGGAAAAACCAGAGCAGTTCTCTTGGGCAAACTGAAAGCTGTGCTAAAGTGATCACATGACTACACATTAAGAAGCATGAAAATGTTCCATTTTTTCAAGATAATTTAATATATGTATGTCAGTAAAATTATGATTAAAGAATCCACTCAGTCATAGATACCAAGTGACTAGAATTCCTAGAAAAAGAAATTCTAACCACTAAAAAAAGCACATCACATACACATGCTATAGAAATTTACATTTGGGAAATACATAATTATTTGAAAATAACAGAAGGATGCTTTTTGGCTTAAGACTGAAGTTACTTTATTAATACTATAGGAGAACCATGTCTCATACAAATTGTTAGACAAACTGATTTGCAGACTTTTTGAATATAAAAATCACAAACTTTTTCTGGATATTTCCAATATTTGAGTAGCAGCAAATATACCTCAAAATAAATTGATATAAACATGAATCCACTTGATGGCAAAAACTAAACATTATATTTCATTTTTGAAGACAATAAATGGAATGTATTATTTCAAATATAACCTTTCTAAAGTAAAATATTATTTTAAATATCTCAACAAGAGGTTTTTTACAAATCGGGCCTACCCGGTGGTGCAGCGGTTAAGCGCTGCGCTGTGGAGCTGTTGGCAGCGGCGACGCGAGTTCGACACCCGGCCGGGGAGAATCCCACATGGTGCGGCAGACCTCTCCTGCCTCGCACGCTGCTCCGCTCAGCAGTGTATTTCTGATCTGCCTGTTCTGCTCCCCACTCTGTCTCTGGTGAACCCTCTCGCCG
Organism: Scalopus aquaticus; assembly: GCA_004024925.1. Classification (NCBI taxonomy): domain Eukaryota; kingdom Metazoa; phylum Chordata; class Mammalia; order Eulipotyphla; family Talpidae; genus Scalopus; species Scalopus aquaticus. The sequence goes on along the minus strand of PVIJ01001166.1, from coordinate 4,939 downwards.
CCCCACGCCTCTGGCCTGTACCCCAGCTTGTATGTATAAATAAAAAATAAATCTTTAAAAAAAAAAAGAGGTTTTTTACAAATCACTATTAGAATCCTTTTATAATCTTTGATACTTCAGAATGTTTTCTCCGAGTTTCATAATCAAGTGGGTAAAAAAAAAAGTTATTTATTGATAGTTAAAAAAAAACCCTTTATTTTCAGTCCTGGTTTTGTGATATATTAGAGTATTAAATATAATTCCAAGAAGCATCATTAAACTTCTAAAAAATTTCATTATAAGCATTTTTACAAGGAAGTCATAAAATATTAGGTCACAAACTCAGTGCTGTTGGAAATACCTGATATGGCAAATGAATATGCACAGCAGGTGCACCAAAGCACCTGAATAAAGTGTCTTCTTAGAGTAGATGCATCTGGAAAATGGCCAAATAACAAGTGTGATTCTTAGGCAAAACTAACAAAATGGAAAATAGTCCTAATAGACTTGGTAACTGCAAATTCATCCAATGCTAATTAGTCAAGAAACAGTTATTCATTACAAATGAGCAGTCATTATTATACACCCATATTCTGCTAATAATCTGGGAGATTCACATGAACTTGATGATAGAATCTCTGTCCTCACAGACTATGAACCCACTTTAGAATCCGCTCATTAACCTAAATAACTTTCCATGAAAAGGCTTTTATGAGTATGAAAAGTTTGCCATTTTCTTCAGTGGAACTTGCATTGGGTAAGAGAGGACACCTACTTAGCCATTCAGTTTCAATCAAATCCCCCTGACAATCTATGGCCAGATTGCCCCCACATCTGTCATTCTAGCTAAAATTAAACATGAGTAACTGCAGAACATTACAATATGTTTCCAATTAGAGCAATAGTATGATTTTTAGACAAAAGTGGTCCCAATTGGACTGTATCCTAACCAGGACCATTGGCCTGTTCCCTAGAAGACACTGATGTCATTACCTTTTAAAGTTTAGATTTAAGACCCAGAGATGGAGTTAAGAGGGCAATAGATCCTGATTTTTCCTTCCTTCATTTTCACCTGCTATTTCCTAGCTGGGATGTACATGGGCTAAAGTAAGTTTCAACTTTCCAGATGCACGTTTTAAAAGTCAGGTACTTCTGAACACTTCTTGTTTTCCTTTGTTAAGATGTTTCCCCTACTCTTTTTGGCTATGAATGGTTTGAATGGTTAGAGTCTTCCCTGTGTTCATCTTTCAGATATCTGGGTTTTGTTGCTGTGATGAATTAAATCTACAAGCACTTCCTACATATTATGCAGAATTCACAAGAACATCCTAACTGGAGGTTTTCATGTAATACAGGAATCTGAACAGTCTCTTACACATATTCGGATAGCTGTTAAAATTAATAAATGAATACAGCAAAGTGGCAAGTTGCAAAATCAACATGCAAAGTTTTGTTGGCTTTTTTAATATACAAACAACAATAAGAAGTAAATGAAATTGAGAAAATATTTCCATTCACCTTACCTTCAAAACAATCAAATACCTCAGTAGGAGAAGTACCTATACAATGTGAATTACAATACATTATTAAAGGATTTGAATTGTGACATAAGGATTTGGAAAAACATTCCATGCTTATGGATGCAGAGAATCAGTATAACCAAAACGATTATTCTGTCTAAGGCAGACAGAATAAATATAAATTGAACACCATACCCATCAAAATACCAACAAAATTCTATAAAGAAGTTGAAGAAAAATTTGAAATTTATTTTGAACCATATATGACCTTGAACAGAAAACAAAAAAAATCCTCAGGGAAAAAAAAGAGAAAAAGAAATAATATGTAACCTGATTTTATACTATACTATAAAGCATTAGTAATTAAAACATGGTATTGGTATAAAGTAGACTTATGAATCAATGGATCAAAAGCCCAAAAATAAACCCACATATATATCAACACTTAATTAATGATTAAGCAGCTGTGACCATATAATGGAGGAAAGATAATCTCTTTAATAAATGGTGCTGAAAAAACTGGAAAGTCACACATGAATGAAATTGGATCACTCTCTAACTCTATGCACAAAAATAATTTTCAAATGTATTAAAAATTTAGATGTAAGACCTGCAACAATAAAATATATAGAAGAAAACATTGGCAACATGGTCTATCATGTTAATGACAAAGATGTTCTTGGAGACTAAACCCATAGGGCAGTGGAAAAAAGCAAAAATAAACGATTGGCATCAAATTTAAAAGCCTTTATATGGTGAAAGAAAGTATAAGTAGATTAAAAAGACATCCTACTGAATGAGGGAAGATATTTATACATCACACAACTGAAAAGGGGCTAATATCCAAGATACACACACACATGTAAGTGTATGTATATATATGCGTGTATATATATATGTACACATATATGTGTGTGTATATATGTATATATATACACGCATATATATAGCAGTAACAGTGTGTTTGATTATATATGCTTATGTATCTATCCTATGTGTATATTTATGTGTAGCTATGTATATATATTTATATAATCCATTTTTATCTCTCTGAATGCTAATGTAGGTTTATATATAAGTGAAATGAATGAGAGCAATTATACAAGGGACAAGTGGAAAGAATTTTGATTATTTTGTTGTTATAAAATACAGGTATCCCCCATTATCTGAAAATAGAACATTTGTATTTGGTACATTTTATTTGGTGGCCATAGAGCTGTCAGTATATTTTACATATATCCTAATAGTAATGTCATCCCCAAACCCCCAAAATAACCTACCAAATCATATAAAATATGAATATTCTACATTTGGATAGTGGGAGAAACCTACCTGTATCCACACTACCCATAAAGTGGAATAGTGTTATTTGAAACTGAAGTTGGATTAGTTGTAAATGTACATTGTATATTCAAGAGCTACCACTAAAAAATTTACAAAAATGTAAATATTATGCTAATAAAAGAGAGAACATATAGGATTGTATAAAATATTCAGTTAAGACTACAGGAGTCAGAAAAAGAGAGAATGAAAGAAACCACTTTATTAAGTAGTGTTTGGATATGTACTGCTCAACTAACAGAAGTACATAAATTTTGTTGGGAAGGGACAATATCAAAATGTTTTCAGGGATAATGAATTTGAGAATGGGGAGCCCAATTTATAAAACCTGTACCTCTTCTGCCTTTGTATCATACCCTCAATAGCACTATTGTAAGGCATGCTTCTGCTTGTTGGAAGTACTCATCCAATTCCTGTCCTTAGAAAATCTCAAACTTCTCTCTCTACTGCAAGAATGCTTGTGAGTGGACTTGAGCATAGCCCCATCTGCCCTTGCACAGGATGGAGGCGGGACATGTGCCTTGCCCTTTGATGCATGGGAACAACACTTTACCTAGAGAGGAAAAAGTTTGGCAAGTGACCTCAGTCATTTTCTTATGCTATACTATTCTCTCTACACTCTCCAGGATGTTGCACCTATCTTCACTCAGGCACTGGGATGTACTTCCTCCATCTTTGGGGCATTTGACAAATGCTCTGATGCCTTTTCTCCTCTGGTTCTAGTGTCACCCTTTTCCTTCAGCAAAGAATTTCCTCTGCTCCCTTCACTAATGAGGTAAACAAAAGCCAGGGCAAGCAATAGGTCTCTACCATCCCCTACTGCTCTGTCTTTCTAATCCACTAGTGTTCATATGATAAATTTGCTTTATCTCATTTATTCCTCCATCTTTTATACCACTGTTAACCCAAGCAGCAGTTAACAGGGATTCCTGTCCTTGTTTGATCCTTAGCTGGTCTTGACGTTTTGCCCTACCAATTCAGAGTCTACTGGAATGACACACACTTAGCATGGTTGTATTTACTTACCACAAAAAGAAAAAAAAATTGAATTCAGCCAGTGAAGGCAATGTGTACATCACACTAAAAGCAAACGCTCATATGACTCTGCAGATAGTGTAGGTATCTAGCCAGTTTATAGAATGTTACAACATTTTTTCGCTTCTTCCCTTGGAATTTCTTATTCCAAAGTCCTAACTCAAAGATACTACTTACTTGACATCTTCTCTTAATCTTCTTGGAAACTGGCCCCCCACTCTCCATGAAATCTTTCTAGAGAAAAATTAGAATAAGAGCACACTTTAGTAATAGAGTTGCTTTGATATTTAATTCTATATGCAAAGCTTTAGGTGGTAACATACACTTCTGTAAGCTTTTTAAAGCACTAGATAATTTCCTCATGAACATAGGTAACATGATATATGAACATAAACTTATTATCAACAATACATAGTAAGCACATTTCCAGAAAATCTAGCATAAAAATGAAAAAGGTCGAGTGGTTGGAACTGAAATTGCGTAGACAGGTTTACAAGAGCAAATTATGCACATCTCCTCCCAAGGTGTTTGGTGATGTCACATCAGTCACATTAGGGGTGTTTACATAGTGGAAATCAGAAAATGCTGTAAATGAGGACTCATCCCTGTTCCTCCACCATTCCCTCCCAGAGTCAAATACTTAGCAGCACTCCACTGGAAACATACCTTTAAAAAAAAACTTGCATCTGTGGTTCATAATCAAAACCATCTCATGGATGTAAGACCAGAAACCATAAAATGTATAGAAGAAAATATAGGCAAAACTCTACATGACATACATCTCAGCAAAATCTTGAAAGACACATCCCTCAAAGCAAAGGAAGTAAAAGACAATATAAACAGATGGGATTATATCAAAATAAAGAGCTTCTGTACAGCAAAAGAGACATTAACCAAAACTAACAGACACCCTACCAACTGGGAAAAGATCTTTGCACACAATACATCTGATAAAGGACTGATAACAAAAATTTACAAAGAACTCACACAACTCAACAAAAAAAAAGCGAATAACCCAATCAAAAAATGGGCAGAAGAGCTCAAAAGGCACTTCTCCAAAGAAG
>PVIJ01001165.1:163579-216975 GCA_004024925.1 Scalopus aquaticus | reverse complement strand
ATATACACAATGGAATACTATTCAGTATTCAAAAAAGACAAACACATGCAATTCGCAGCAACATGGATGGACCTAGAGGGGATCATGATCAGTGAAATAAGCCAGAAAGAAAGAGAAAAATATCGAATGGTTTCACTTATAACAGGAATATAGGGGAGCCAAATAAGAAAGCAACATTCAGCAGGGAAGGAGGGGAGGGCGAGGGCTCAAAAGGGGGGAGGAGGGGAGCACGGAGGACTATGGTGATGGCTCCACGGGTGAACAGGTGGTGGTAACTTATGGGGAATACATAATAATGTAAAAGATACGAATAACAAAAATAAATATTATATTAAAAAAGAAAGAAATATCTGTTTAGTACTAACTCTTCTCTCTTTATACAACAGTACTAAAGGATTTTAAAACAAATGAAAGACAGAGTCAAGATTGTGATTTTGAGAAATTCTTGTGGTTCTTATCTATTTTCCTTTAAACACACATACAAATACACACACACACACACACACACACACACACACACACACAATTAGACATCAAGTAAAATAAAAAATCCCAAAGCAAGAAGTGCTGGGTCAAGTGAATGCAGTCCTGTTATTAATTTGCTTTTCTATGGCTAATTAAGCACACTTTGATAGAGACCCATCATGAAGAAGACTTCGGATAAATTCCATGAGCTTTATTTTACAGTTCAGTATCATACACTTGAACTTGACTTTGGCTTTGGTAAGAGAAATTTCCATTTGCAGTGTTTTCCTACTTCCTAACAACAGTAACAATGCTAATTCTCTGCTTAACAGACAGAAAATTTGCCAATGGTGGGAGTGTGTGTGGTGAGGAACTTCCATGCACTTATTTCTTTTCTTCTCCAAAACCCAACCCATCCACCCATGAGCAATCTTTTCCTGGCTTCCTGTGCCTAATGCAGTAGCTCACACTAGCCATGTTTTTTAAAGATAAAAGAAGGTTAAAAAAAAATAACAGTCCACCAAATTAATTTGAAGTATCCGGGTTAGTTTTCAGCTTCCAAAGCTACAAAGATGATGAAAAGCCTCAGCAAAAAGTGACAGGAATAAGTGAAAATTCTTGATGTTGTGTAAAAAGACAAGAGTTTTTAACTTTCCTCAAAATTAATCCCCCCCTCCTTTTTTTTTACATTCTTAACATACTCCTATGTCAGAAAATGCTTCACAGTAACTATTTCATGGTGAAATAGTTATCCTGGCTAAACAGACAAAAGAACTAGATCATATTTATGTTGAACTACAGAGTGAAATTGAATTTTTTATGTGGAAAAATAAAATTTGGATACATGAATGTTAATCATAAATGATCAAGAGGAAAATTTCTGCAGTATGTTTATATTTTGGAGCTAGTTGAAAGGTAATAAAGCAGGTGTCCAGTGTTTTACACCCCCCCCCCACCAATTCCCTCACCTACTGCAGTTTGAATGAAGGTGATACTTATCCACACCTCTAGAAAACAGTACATTTCTCAGGTCAATCATAAAACTCCATTCTCTTCAGAGACTAGTGTAGGAATGAGTATATGATATAAATTCCCATGCACCCATGGCCTAAGGTGTCTTAGTAGCTATCTTTTGTCGTGCCTCAAATTACAATACAATGTAATGCAGCTTACATCACAAACACTAATTTCTTGTCAGGACCTAATAACCGCATAACAAAGAGACATTTATGTTTGTGTCAATATGTAAAAACAGTTTTACAACAAACTTACATTTTTACACAATTTTGTATCTATCCTAACTCCTAATGTGATAGTTACCTGTCATCCAACTCATACAAGTTTACTGAGAACCTCATGTCTACAGTAACAAAAACCAGGGGAAGATATGATTGCTACACAGTAAGATGGCCAAGTGAAAGCTGTGTCAGCACTGAGCCACACCGGCATGGAACTGTGTGTCCAGCAGTCATGTGGCACAGAAACAAGAAAGGCAATTCAGACGGTAAAGTAATTCAGATCTCAGGTATAACAGTCCCTGAATACCCTAGAGTATGTGAATATAAAGTAGATGAGACTGTATCAAAGATGAGACTCTATCAAAGTAGATGAGACTGTATCACCTGAATATAGTGAGCCTTGTGCGATGGGAGAGATAAAAGAGAAAATTATATATAGTCCAAACACAGTAAGACATGATGGAAAACTTCAGTGAAAAATACAGGAGACAGGTATGTAAATTTGGTAGCAATGTGCAAGTTCTGAGAGCAGGCGGAGCTCTAAGAACTGGAGCCACGTGTTATCTATCAGCAATGTGAGTGGCAATAAGCAGCAGGAACAAGGAATCTGAAGAGTTCTAAACATGGCTATTAACAGCAGCAAGGATGAGCAGGTACATAAAATGGAAAGGAAGAATAAGAGCATGATACTAAAGCTGTTGCCATGGCTAAAGAGAAATGAACCTCTAAGGAAGTAAATCACCTCAGTGCGATATTACAAAGAAGGCAACATGAATAAGTGAAGTAAGTATCATCGGATTGCAGGAAGGCGATAGAGGAAATAACCAAAAATGTCCCTGAAGAACAAGAGAAGATCATTTCATTCCACTCCTCACCTAAGAGTGAAAGAAAATGAAAGGTAAGGTCCCCCAGATTGAAGGGAATGGAAAATCATCTTTGGGGAGCCAGATACTAGTAAGCAAAAAGATAGGGGCGGAATAGCAGGCATTTTATCATAGTGGACTCAGAGTTTAAAAAGGCATGGAAAGAAAGTTAAGAGGTCTGAGAAAAGGCAGGACTGTTAGATAGGGAGTGGAAGCTTTAAGGAAAAACTACATTGACTATCTACTGAGAAAATCACAATGCTAAACATCAGAGTGCGAGAGGAGAATACCACCGCCAGAGAAGCTTGCAGGTATATGCTGCAGATCTAAGCAGAACTGATGCATGTTCATGTATGTGTATGTGCACGTGTCTAATATCTATGTAGTTATAACTAGAGTATAGAATGTCTCCTTGTGGACACCAGCAAGATACCTGGTAAGAGTAGGAGGGGCCTTCCTGAGTCTAGTTCTGGGAGACAAAGGGTTGCCCATAAATGCCATGTCAGCCAGATAGGAGAGATGGAACATAAAGGGTAGATAGCAAGAAAAAAAAAAAAAAGTATGAGCACAGGGAAGTGCACAATTGGAACTATGCAGAGGGAAGACAGAAAGTGATGCCTTGGGCAGCAGGGGTATCTAGAGGGCTGTGGCAGGTCAGGGAGGGGGAAGAACAATCTGACTCACAGAAGCTGGAGTAACATGCACATGGGCGGCCCTTCCCTGCACAAGCACACCCCAACACAGCTTGCCTTCAATCTGTCTGGTAGTACTCTACAGTGCTTGATAACAAAGGTAAAACGGAAAAGAAATTAAATTTGGAAATGCAGTTCAAAAAAATCCTCATATATTTGTGGACAGTGTCACAGGGTAAAATGAGTCACAAAACACATTATATAATTTGCAAAGCAGCCTGGTTATGAGTTTAATATGAATTATGCTGAGAATAGATCCAGTGCATGATTTCCTTAAATAATTTATTGCAGACAGCCCCCAGTGCTCAGAAACAGGAAACTTAGAAAACGACATATCAAGGCCCTGGTTTTGTGAGGCCAGGTGCAGTAAGCCAAGGTTAAAAGAGCCAAAGGAAAGTAAAGGCAAGATCTCAGTCAAATAAAGTGCCTTTAAAAAAAATTAATAAAAAAAATAACAGCTTTTCCTTTTTCAGTTTGTTTATTTAACAACTTACAAGCATACAAGTAAGAGGAGAATGATTATTTTATCTAGCAAAACAAGTTGTTTCATAGGATCTATCTACACAATGAAAATGTGGCAACCCCATGACCTCACTGCATGTTAGACAATCGATAAAGACAAAGTGATTGGACTGAATAGAAGCAAAGGCAAACTGGATTGTCATCAGTTCACCCAAGTACTGGATTTGGAACTAGTTGAGGAACTTGAGAAAATAAAGTCTAGAATCATTAAAGTTAATAGATTTCCTTTAGTCAAAAAGATAGGAGAGAAAGAAGCAACACATTCTGAGTTTCTCAATAATGACTCAATTTTAACAAAAGTGAACAACAAATATCTGGACCTATTTATAATCTGCATTGACCTTCACGGCAAGGATCTCTACTATAGCTTTTCATCAGTACTTTTATTTTTTTAAGTGAAATCCATCTATTTTTTCCCTGTATTGATAGGTACAGTCTGATGACTAACATCTAAATCTTGAACAAGAACTATAAATCTGGGTAGAGGGAATACAGCCATCTCTCAGGGAGTGAGTTACCCAGTGCTGCATGCACAGACTGGCTGTCACTCCTCTGGTTTCCTCCTTGCTCTTGGCTTACAGTTACTGGATGTCTGGCTCAACTAAAGCAATGGTTTCCTAGCCCTGCTGTTATTTCTTGGCTTCCAGGTACTTAGTACATTTGGGGTCCTGATAGCTGTCTTAACTTCACTGCAGGTAAGTTTGCTAACCAAATGGTTGAAGGTAATGAATGAAGTTACACACACGCATTTTGATGGGGCTTGGGAGAGCAGGAAGTTGCAAGAAGTGATTGGGACAGTATTGTACGCAGAAATAGCCAAATCAAAGGAAACCTATCAGTCTTTCTAAATTAATTCTCCATGTTTATATAGACAGAGATCTAAAATTTCCACTTGGGGGCTGAATTTGATATACTGACGTAAAAAAGTATTATGCCCAAGACTTATGCAAATACAAATTATTAATCTATGAATAGAGAAAAAAAATGTATACTACCTGACAAGACAACTTCAATAAGATCACCTTCCTGGATATCACTAGCTGTTTTCACCAGTTGAAGGATATTTTCAGAGGTAGGATCATGGCGAAAAAGCAGGATCTTATCATACATTCCGTAGAAACCACATTCAGGGAACTGTAAATACAAATATCATAAAAGGTTAAATGTCAACATCCTCCTAAATTTAAAATAAATGTCAAACAAATAAATGTCAGGGCACAATTCAAGCTAAGTGGGGCAGCTCAAAGTATCTAGAACATTTAAAACAACAATGAATGGCAAAACTGGTACTGATATGACTCTATTCAGGAGGGAAGAAATCATTTATAGTAAGGGCAATGATGACCACATAGAAGAGTAAGAAAACAGGAGAATATGGGATAAGATTCAGAGGAATTTCTGGCAGGAAGGTGGCTAACTGTGTTTCAAACACAATCTATAGCATTCCAACAACATAAAATCTGAATCCGTTGATTACAATTCTATTACATACAGAGTCATATTTATTTATTTATATGCAAAAAAATTATCTGCAAAAAAATGGTCCATTCATTTTGGACGATTAAAAAATAAGAGATTGACACTTTAACATTATCCCAGTATCTATTAGTACTGGAGAAAATTAACCTCATAAATACATTCATAAAGAGTAAAGGACTGATGTGCTATTTCCAGAACTATAGTTAAATAACAGATTTTAATTTTTATTGCGAGAACATTGGTTTACAACACTATATATGTTTTAGGGGACAGGTTCAACACCTGTGCCATACCACACCCACCAACAAAGCACCCTTTTACATAACCTTTTACAGAGTGGGAGTCCTTCCTACTTTGGTCTCACCCTCACCCTCCCTCATCCATCCTCTTAAGGCCTCTAGATGAGTTCCATTTTTAAAGTATTTGATCAAAGGTTAAGGACATTCATAAGACTCTCAAAAGCAAATTTTAGACTGATTACAAAATGGGCAATCCACAATCTCATGAGCAGAGTAAGAGAATTATACCTTCACCACACTGAGCATTTTCATTTAAAGGAATAAACAATCTAGGCTAATCTTGTATGTGAAAAGGGCTCTTGTTTATGACTTTTACATTTAATTATTAAGGATTGTTATATCTTACTTAAATGGTATTTGTCAGGTTGTGGGAAAAGGTCATAAATGAAGGACAAAAAGTTGTCTTTTATTCCTAGAGCTGGTGATGGGTCTGACACCTATGTCAATAAAAGTAGAACTTAAGAGACTATCATTGGGAGAAATGTCCAGAATATGGTATCTTCTTAAGATAAGTACAATATATTGTGAATTCCTCTTTCTTATTTCTTATTCATAACATTAGGGTGACACTCATGTAAAACACTTTGTATGAATTAAAAGTAAGTATATTCAGAACATCCTCTTGCTCTTTTAAGTGTCTGTAGATGACCACAGTTAAAATTACTACTGCATATCACTCAGCAAACTTGGCACCCTCAAAGTAAATAAAAGAGCTGAAATGATGTCACTACTTCCACTGTGCCAATTAAAAGTGAAAAAATAAGTTCCCTTTTTTGGTAATTTCTCCAAAAATATTATTATTGAACAAGGAAAGAGTATGACACCACTTTCCACAAGTGGAAAACAATGGATTTGCAAGGAATTTTAAAAGTCAACTTCACTGAAGCGTAACCTACCTGAAATAAAATGGATATGTCTTATGAGTTTACAAACATCAACATCCATGAAATCAAAATCATCATCAAATCAAGAAATATTTTCAACCCCCCCCCACAGTTTTACTGTACTTTTTTGTAGTTAATGGTACACACAGCCTTGACTCCAGGCACAGAATTACATTCTGTCACCACAGATGAGTTCATCTGCTGTAGAATTTCATACAAACAAATAATACACTATGTACTATGAACTCTTTTTAAGCTGGTTTCTTTTGCTCATTATAATGTTTTTGAGACTCATTTATACTTAATGCATTTGAGATTCATCTCTATTAGTTATTTGTGATTGATTATTACAAGCATCTAGGATAATTATTTACCCATTCATCCACAGAGAGACATTGGTTTTGTTCCAGTTTGTGGTTATCACAGATAAAAATGCTATAAACATTTATGTATGAGTATTTTAGTGGTCATATGTTTTTCAGTTCTTATGAATAAATACCCAGGAACAAATTTTCTGGGTCATATGATAAATGTATGCTTGATCTATACATCTATTCTTATACTTATTACTGGAATATTACAACTAAGCCTTGATTTCAAGTAGGGTATATTCTCCACCTTTTTCTTTTTCAAGACTGCTTTGCATATTATAGGTATCTAAATTTTCACATACATTTTAGAATCACTTTGTCAATGTCATTTTTAATGATATTGTTTTGAAACACCAGTAAATTTGGGAAAACTTGTATTTTAACAATTTGGAGACTTCTATATTGCTATAAACAATGTACACTGACTTTTTTTTTTTAGTTTCTTTTCAATTTCTCTAAAAACTGCTTTGCACTCTTCAGTACAGGTCTCAGACATATTTGTTAAGATGATCTCTATGTAATTGATATCTTATGCTATTATAAATGGTTACAATATAATTAATACTCACTCGGTATTTACTGTATAGTTCTACAAGTATTGAAAAAAAGGCATACCATAACCATATGCCATATATATAGTATACTCACCACAGACAAGATATAGAACAGTTCCAGGATCCAAAAATTTTTCTACATTCCCATTTAGAGTCAAGTTTTCCCCCTGACCCCTAGTCACTGTTAGTCACTGACATGTTTTCTGTTCCTATAATTTGGTTGGTTAGGAATGTAATAAAAACATTATCATAAAGTTGATCATTTTAATTGATGTTTTTTATTTAGCATAATAAATTTGAAATTTGTACATGCTGTTGAATGAGCCAGTATCTATTCCTTTTTATTGCTGAAGAGTGTTCCATTGTATTATATGAATGTACCCATTCCTCAACTGAAGGGCATTTGAATTAGTTCCAGGTTTTGACTATTACAAGTAAGGCTGTTACGAATTTTAATTGAGAGATTTTGTGTGACATACTTCTTATTTCACTAGAGTATATTTAAGACTCTGGATAACTTCATAAGAAGCTAAACCATTTTCAAAATGACTATACTATTTTGCACAAGCAATGTATGAGAGTTCCAATTGTCTAGCATCTTTGATAGCACTGGGAAATGTTTGTTGTTTTTATTTTACATGCTCTAACAAGTTATAACAGTCCATAGCTATGCAGACTACTCCACGACTCACATAGTAGTTTAAACATACATTTCTTCAATAACTAACGATGCGTAGCATTTTTCACACGCTTATTTATTACACACACACAAACAAATGGACACACATCTAACAGTCTAATCAACTCCTTGCCCATTTTTTTTTAAAGATTTATTTATTTGTACATACAAGCTGGGGTACAGACCAGAGGTGTGGGGCAGCGAGAGGGTTCACCAGAGACAGAGCGGGGAGCAGAACGGGCAGATCAGAAATACACTGCTGAGGGGAGCAGTGGGTGAGGCAGGAGAGGTCTGCCACACCATGTGGGATTCTCCCTGGCCGGGCGTCGAACTCGCATCGCTGCTGCCGACAGCTCCACAGCACAGGGCTTAACCGCTGCGCCACCGGGAAGGCCCTGCCCATTTTTTAAATTGAATTGTTTGTTTCCTTATAGTTGAGCTCTGATAGTTCTTTGTATATTCTAGATAAAAGTTGCTGATTATCTATGTGTTTCAGAGTATTTTCTTCCAATCGTAGCTTATCTTTTCACTCCCTTTACTTTGTTTTATAGTCTTTAATTTATATAAAGCCAAATTATCAAATATTTCTTTAAGGATCATGCATTTTGGTTTAGTATCTAAAAAGCCTTTGCATAACCTAAGGTAACATGGATTTTCTCCTATATTTTATTCTATAAATTTTACTGCCAGGAGTTTTGCATTTTGGCCCATGACCCATTTTGAGATAATTTTTGAGAGAAGTAAAAAAAATGAATTTTTGCATAGGCTAGAAAATTTCTATTAAATTGATATGAATTTTTAATAAGTGCTTAGTAGAATTCACCAGCAAAACTATTTGTCTTTCTTTTTTGAACGATTTAAAACTTTATTAAGCAATACCCTTAATAAAAATAGAACATTTCATTTTCCTCTTCAGAATGACCTTTGGGACTTCCAAGGAACCTAATCATTTCATCTGAGTTGTCAAATGTATGGACATAGTATTATCATTCCCTTATCCACCTTTACAATGTCTATAGAGTCTACAGTGATGTCTCTTTATCAATTTCTTATATTTGTAATTGGTGCCTTCTCTCTTTCTTGCTGGTCACTGATCTATATATCTGTTTTTATGCCAGGACCATAATGTTTAGATTTTGTAATATATTTTGAAATGAAGAAATGCTGTGCCTTCAGTTTTATTCTTTCGCTGAAAACTGCTTGGACTATTAAGGGGATTTTATAGTTCCATATGAATTTTAGGATTGTACTTTTCTCTTGTTATAAAAAATTGCCCCTGGAATTTTGATAAAGATTGCATTAAATCTGCAGATCACCTAGGTACTATAGTATTTTAACAATATTATTTAATTCAACAAAATGAACACAAGATGTCTTATTTATTTGTATTTGCTTTTAATTTCTTTCAGCGGAGTTTATAATTTTTAACGTATGTCTTTCATCTCATTTTCATGTAAAGCTTTGAAATTTCTATTCTGCTAAAGCCATCACCTCCACTCTTCATAAGTCTAGTCTGATCAACTCTTTAATCCTCATCATGGGTCACATTTTCCTGCTTTTTTCATGTGTGAGCTTTTCATATGATATGCCACATATGAATTAATGTGAGTAGTTAGACTGTTGTTTTCCTTTAAAGAACACTGATATCTGCTTTGGCAAATTATTGAGGCACTTGCAGGTCAGTTTTATCTTTTCAAGGCTTATTTTTAAACTTTGTTAGCACAACTCTAGAGTAGTATTTGCTCTAGGGACAGTTTAACCCTACTCCCAATACATGACTCGAACATCTCTAAGGAACTCCTCAAGTGTTCAGTGAAATCTCTAGTTGCTTGGTAGAAATTCATCTGTCTCAGTGCTGAGTAAGTTTTGGAAAGTGGTCATTTCATAGTTTTCAATGGCTGCTCTTTATTCTGCTATACAAACTTTAACACTACATACACACAGACTTGTATTCCAATTTGTATACCAACACAGATTTGTGTCCCAATACTCAACTGGATCATAAACCAGATTTCTAGAACTTCTTCGTAATATAGGTCCCACCTTGCCAAAATTCCACCCCTGAAAATCCTGTTCACTTGGTCTCTTGAGTCTTTTCTGTCTCTATACAGCCAGACAACTTGGCTCTGCTTGGGGTCTTCCTCCCTTTACTACATTCTGTATCCTGGTTCCAGGAAGAAAGCTTAGATGACTGTAATACTTACCTTGTTTGTTCTTCTCTCAAGGATCATGGTACTGCCATGTTGCCAGTGTCTAAAACACGCATTTTATACATTTTGTATTGTTTTCTACTTGTTTGAAGAAGGCAAGCATGCCCCATACCAAATATTCTTTGTAAATGGAAGTCAAAGTCTCATGTACTTTTAAAATATAGAATACTAATATTTTCTACCCAATCTTCTGACTCCTTAATTCTATATAAGGTACATTTGCAAAAAAAAAAAAAAAGTTAAAAGAAAAAGTTCCTATCAGGTAAGAGTACTTTTCTAAGATTAATAATGAAATAATAACACAAAATTTAATAATTATGATATAACTCTCAAACTCCAGTTTGAGCGATACTGGTTTAAACTTAAATGATAAAGGATCCCTGATTCATACACAAATATTTTTCAAAATATCATACACTAATTGACACACATATCTTCTTATCATCTTTTCCCCAAAACCACAGATAACTGTTTCTGACCCAAGAAATAACAGAAAAAATTCAAGGCCTTCATTGCTTGAACTAAGGTGAGTAAGGCAATAATCACTAGAGAGAAAGAGAGAATAAATACCAGTGGCTTCCCCCAAAACAGCTAACTGTACATTATCTTCTAAAATCTTATCAATGTACTTGTGTAGAGGGTCATGTGGGAACTGAAAAGCTTTCTTAGGATTCACAGATTCCACAGGATCAACAGAGTTTTGGTGTAACCTGGCCTTATTATACAAATATCACTTGCTTTTTTAAGGACATATTTGTAATACCTTTCTCTATGGGCCTGTGTGGTCAACATCTGAATGCCATCTTCTGGCCTGTGCTTTTTGGTAAAACCGTAATTTTATATTCAAGTAAGGCTTGAATGCCTTACATCTGATTATTATATTTCTTCTCAATCAAGGTAACTCAAAAAACATTTTGAAAAATAAGGATAGAATAATACCAATGTAATCTCACACATATTAAAGCCATTATTTAAAAACTTTAACTTTAGGGCCTCCCTGGTGGCGCAGCAGTTAAGCGCTGCACTATGGCGCTGTCGGCAGCGGCGACGCCCGGCTGGGGAGGTTCCCACATGGCGCGGCAGACCTCTCCTGCCTCACCTGCTGCTCCCCTCAGCAGTGCATTTCAGTTGATCTGCCTGTTCTGCTTCCCACTCTGTCTCTGGTGAACCTTCTAGCCGCCCCAAGCCTCTGGCCTGGACCCCAGCTTGTATGCATAAATAAATAAATCTTAAAAAAAAAAACTTTAACTATAAAAAATGAAGATAGTGTTTATACGTTCATGATATTCCCAATATAGAAATGGGTGATGTGTGGCTATTCTCTCCCAGACACTCCTTCTCTGGGTCATAGATCTGGCTGTTCTCTCTCACTAACCAGTCATCCAGAAACAGGTTGGAAAGCCTTGTTAGGCAGGACACAGGGGTGAACCGAGCATCCTAACCTCGAAGGACAGTTGTCATGGCAGCAGAAGCAGAGGTTCTTTTTTTTTTTTTTTAGATTTTACTGGACAGAAGTGAATATATGCATGTTCATCTTTCACTATTAAGGAAAAGATTTTTTTATGTGACATAATATTCAGCTTGAATAGAAACTATCCACAATGCAACTTTCAAAAATTATATTTAAAAATGATGTCTAGAAGGTGAAAAGAGTAACAGAACGAAGTCTGACAACTGAGAAGAGAACATATTGGGGAAAACAGTCATGGAACAACATTCCCTAATTTGGTCATAATCATCTGTTTTTATGTGAAGGTGTGTGAGCTTTGAAATCTGAAAACCGTCATTAAACTAAACAGGCTTTCAGAAAGGCTCAGAGACTTGTAAACTCAGCTGGAGCTTATTACAAGATCAGTTCTGTGTTTCTCAGAGGCTTTGTGGTTGTGAGCGCAAACATCTGAGATAAGTGATTTCAAGCTCTCTCCAAGTTTGACTCTAACAAAACTGGCCACTGTGAAAATATGGCCAACAATCCCGGCACTGGTCCTAAGCTCTTTAATTCTACGCCATGCTGGAAACCTCTGTACTGCTGTGTGTATCATTTGGCATTTTTGACCACAGAGCACAATTTACTGTTACATTTCACTATAAATTCATGGCCCGCCAGACAATATGCTCCAGAGTAGAATAAATACATGTTTTAATGAGTAGCTGAAATGTGACCTGGCCAACAGGAATCTAAGGAACAAAGGGTGCTTTTCCATACTTGAGGCCAATCACAAAGGGTGAGGAACAAGCGATACCAGAAACAAATTAATCCATGACTCAGTCACGTAGGAAAAAAGGGGGTGGGGAGGGCTGGGATGGGAGAGAAAGAAAGAGGAGGGAAGAGCTTGATTAGGAAATGAAAATGCTCTATCAATTTACTTTTGCTAAAAGGTGATGAATGTCCTGAAATTATTTTTTTCTGTCTAATAACTAAACACATTAGGCAGCTGAATACTGCACTTCTGTCACCAAAGATGATTATTAAATCTTTTCCCAAGAACTCTGCTGTGTCTACAGATAGGGTCATGGCTTGTCACTCTTAATGAGCAAAGAAATTAAAAAGGTTCTTTCACTTCTACATTTTGATAAAATATTCCCCAAATGTCATTCCAGGAGTACTGGAGTATGGAGACAGCAAGGACACATTTTGAGCAACTATTTTAACAAGAACACCTAAAAAGTTAGGTGAACTTGACTGCCTTGATTAAGTTGCACCTATGTGGTCATAGCACTGAGATGTAAAAAGGAAAGGCGAGGCCATTGAAGATGGTTCTGAAAGCAGTAGATCCTTAGGCCAATCTTGTGAGACAGAGCACTCAAGAGAACTAAGACACTAGTCATAAACTTGTATAATTAACTTGTCTAGAAAACTAAATCTTCCCTCTTTGAACCACCTCACAATTTAGGAAAAAATCATCTAAAACAGACTGAAAATTTAAGTCTGTCAAGGAAAAACATCCATACTTAATGAATAACCATGGGGTGATTATCATGTACATAGCACTGTAGCTACACAAGTTATAAAGTGTAAATGAAAGGAAAAGGAAAAACTGAATAATCTATATTATCTTCAGGCATATTTCTGAAATGTGATCAAATTTGGACAGTTTTTTTAATTTGGTGATTTTATATCCTCAAAAAGAAAGCACATGAAAAGAATTTCATGCTATGAACACATAACTATGTGGCTAATTTCTAAGTGTAATCTTAGGAAACAGAAACTAGAAAAATTTTAAACTTTTTCTTTTTCCTTTTCCTTTTTTCTCCTCTGTTCTCCACCTAATGTATTACTCCTCCCCCATCCCAAACTAGGCAGAAAATGAAGTGTTTAATCATAGTAACTCAGAACTACTAACACAGGTAGAGTTTTTGTTATATCTCCTCACAGCAACTTTAATTACAGATTCTTGGTCAAATCATTGATTTCTCAGTCCAAAAGATGTGTGATTCATGAAGATAAATCTGTAGTACTTTTCTCAGTAAATACCCTTAAAGCCTTTGAAAAATTTGAGATTTTGAAATGATAAAGATTTGTAAGTTAATCATGTTTTAAAACAAGAAAATTCATTATATTTTCAAAGTCATAGAAAGCAATAAAACTACCCTCTGCAGAGCCAGTAGCACATGCATTCTCCACTTTCCTTGGCTATTTTCTGGGCCGTAGGCATGCTGTCCAAATGCAGATAGTCCTGGCAAACAATCATTTTCTTGCCTTGCTCCCTCTGCAATCATGTCTCTGCTCCACAAACCCAGTGATTCCTCTGAAAAGGGATGCCTGACACCAGAAGTCTACCAACTTTAGAAATCTTCAAGGTTCAAATTTAGAAACACAGAAGTCACTTTAGTTAGTCCTCTTCTGGCTACCCTATTGCCAAAAAATTTCCCTTTCCCATTCAAAGCAAGAGTTTAATTTATTCCACTCTTGCTTTCCCAAAGGCGGATCTAGAATCTGACCAACGGACTCTTTTCTGCATAGATCTCCTTTTGTAAGCTACTTTCCTTTCCATTAAGTTCAAAATCCTACTGTTTAAGCTATCATTTTCATTCACAGAATGTAATAGGAACTTTAGCTTTACCCTCTATTTATATTACAGCAAAGGAAATAAGAGAAAAGAGAAAGGAAAAGAAGAAGGAAAAAGGAAGGAATATATTTTATCAAAGAGAGCTCTTGGAATGTTTTGGAGTTAAATTTTAGATAAAATGTGCAATGATTTGGGTAAAAAGTCTAAGTTTGGTTATACTACAAGACATAGAAACATGGATATAACCTGGACTTGCAGTCTCTGGGGGGGGAAAAAAACAATACTATACATTCTTCTTCCTTAGGCATACAAATATATTGACATTATATATCAGACATTGCTAAAGAAGTCAGTTTAATAAATTACAAGCTTATATTTGAAATAGCAGATGTGACTCAGTGTGATGCTTAATTGTTGACAGAAACTTTCTTCTATTTAAATTTGAATAATATGTCATTTATTAAAAAGACAAAAGCAGTTAAGAAATGACTTAACACATTATTAACTCTAATGCAGCAACTTCTGTGTATAGACTTCTTGGAGGTATTTTAAATCATTATTTTGTTGTATATAACTTTTAAGTTTTAAAATAAATGTTCATATCAAGCAATTATAGGTGGTAATAATTAATGAGAGCCTCACCATTGTTGTGTAAAAACATATTATCCTGCATTATAACTTGACAGATTACTAGTCAGTGATAGCTATTAGAAGTCTTAGTAGACACTCTGAAATTATTCACACAACAGTAATTAGGTGTGTGGATGTGCAGCTTTGAAATAGAGAAAAAAATGTACTTCACACTCTTTGTCTCACTCTGAATAAAGCTGTCATCATGGCATACTGTAGATTTTTTAATATTTCATAATAAGGCTACCTGTTTGTTCATTACTTTAATGAATTACTGATTATGGATGCATGTACTGGATAACAGAAAGACTATGACAGCGACAATAGGTTTTACCAAAAATTAAGAATCATTAACTGGGAAGAAGGAAAACTTCCAAAGCATATGTATTTTATCTTTTCTTTTTAGAAATGAGTAAGCTGATGCCCAGAAAATGTTAAGGAATCTACACAAGGTTACAAGGCTAGGAATGCCAGAACAAGGACAAGTAGCCAAGTCTCCTAAATCATAATTTTTAATCACTGCTCCCAGTTCTGCTTCCCTTAGAAATGAAATACAAGAAGAATGGTGAAATGTCTAGCAAATGGTGAGTCAGAACTGAAAAATCTGAACATTTTTCTTTGCTAGAAGTCCCTGGACCCAGTTTTACACATTTGGGATTCTGAACAAAACCAAGGTAAATGACTTAATGAGTTCTGTAGCAGCTATTTCCTGGCAATCTTCAATTCTTACTAGATAGACTAGTCGATAGAAGGTCAGTAGCAGTGAGGCAATCCATTAATCCATTGAAGGCTGGTTGACATCAGAATAGACAGTTTACAGCAAAAGAAAACTGGCTGAGCTCATGTAGACAAGGGGCAGTCAGTCTTACACAACCCACCCTAAAAGGAGACCTAGAATTAATATTTACAGAATTGCTGGTCCCTTGTATAAAAAGAAACAAATACACAGTATTGAGTAAATCCCTAAGAAGACCTCCATTAAATTTTATGAAATGAAACTGGAAAATACAATACACTTTTATTTGAAAAATTTGGACTTTTGAATATCATCTGCATTGATGATAAATGAGGGACATCTATTAGTGCACTATACTTTTTTTTTGTATTTCAGATGCAGATGTACAATTTTCCATTATATTAAAACTAAATTTTAACATTAAACATATATAGACCAATGACCAGAATATGCTAATTTAATTATGTATATTTGCAACAAAGTATATATAAATAATCCTCAAAGATGATACTAATCCTTAAATAGCTATGGGACTGCATAAACAGTTTGCCTATTTATGAAGCTCAAGAAGAGACAGTAGGAAGAAGTGAAGGAGAAGGAAGTGAGGGAAGGAAGGAGGAAGGGAGGTTGAGGGGGAAGGAGGGAAGGAAGGAGGGAGGGAAGAAGGAAGGGAGAGAGGGAGGAAGGGAGGGAGAAGGAAGGAGGGAGTGAGGGAGGAAGGGAGATCATCTCCTCTTTAATTGTTACTGATGTTCTAAAATGTTTTGTTTTTACTAACTTGATTTCTTTCACAATAATAACTGAATAGACATAAGTGTATATAAGAATAATACTGGAGGCCTCCCCGGTGGCACAGCGGTTGAGCGCTGCACTGTGGAGCTGTCGTCAGCGGCGACTCAAGTTTGACGCCCGGCCAGGGAGAATCCCACATGGCAAGGCAGACCTCTCCTGCCTTGCCCGCTGCTCCCCTCAGCAGTGTGTTTCTGATCTACCTGTTCTGCTACCCGCTCTGTCTCTGGTGAACCCTCTCGCCGCCCGCCCCACGCCTCTGGCCTGCACCCCAGCTTGTATGTATAAATATAAAATTAAAATTAAAAAAAAACCTTTAAAAAAAAAGAATAATACTGGAATAGAGTGTCATTTCAGCGTTATATCAACACTAGAAAAGAGTATGGTAGAGTGGAAAATTGTCTGGGTTATATCCTTGATCACAAATACATAAATTGAGGTTAGGGAGAAGAGTTTGAAAATGAGATACCTTTTCTTACGAAGACTATCTGAATGATATACCACAGAGAAATAAGTAATGGGTAAGGACACTGGGCTTTCCAATGATGTTGAAATGTTGATGTCATGAATCTAACAATCATGAAGAGAACTCATGTCGATCACCAAGGCACATCTAACAACTCTTGTGAGATAGATACACAGCACAACGCAAATGCTCACAGGTCTTCATTCACTTGGGGGAAAAAAAAAAACTAAGCAAACATTTAGCCACTATGTACCAAGTTAGAGATAGAATGATAAAGCAAACCAAACATGTTCTCATGAGATGAGTATATACAAGAGAGTAGAGGTTGGGTAGATGGACACCAGGATTATAGACACAGGTAATCCCACCTATGAGCATAGAAAAAGCCCAGTGAGCTAAGTACTATGAAGAAATGGAGCACCATTATAAGAAAGCAAGTAACAAAGGACAAGGCAGGGAAAAACCTCCCTGAAAAATAAAAAAGACATTTCTGTTGAGATCCAAATATAAAAAGCACTAACTTGGGATGGAGGGTGGGAGGAGTTCCAGACAGAGAAAGCAACTATGCAGATATCTTATGTGTTCATTATCCTTAAAAACAAAAGTACTAAGTCTCCTTTCACCAAGAGTAGAAAACAGTATCGTTGACTCCCGCATCATTGCTTCTTCATACTCCTGGTAATCCACACTGGAGCCAGTGCCTGCAACAGGATTTGCTTTGTAGCTCTGATACCACGAGACAACGCAAACTGCTCATTCCCTTCAGAATCCCCTGGACTTAGACCTAGACCCAAGTTCAGTGATAAAGCTGATGGTTCTCAATGCATGTGCACTTATGCCATGAGAGAAGCTCTCTGATGGTATAATTTGAACTAAGTTTGAAAAGATACTGCTATCCTCTTCTTGAAACTTTACGTCGCATGTTATCATAATTACTATTTAGGAAATTTGCTTCCCAAACATATTCCTATTTGTGATATATGTGAATATATATAATACATATCATATGTACATATACATTACTAATACGTATTTACTGATTGAGTGCCTCCTAGGACTACTATAGAGATTAAGTGAATTAATATATGTATAGTATTTATAAAAGGCCAAGATCCAAAGTAAGTGCCTGATACGTGTTTGTTGCTGTAATTATAGATAGCAACTATCTTACTTATTATAACTTTGTCATAAGAAAATCAAGATTTTCTAGGTCATTCTGTTCACCACAAACTCTGAAGAGAGAAGACTGGTGGATACATCAGTCATACGCAGTGTCCTGCTATGTTTGCTTGGATCCTGGGGCTTCAAGACAGCTTACATGATCTCTAATTGGCTCTAGTTAGGTCCAGAATCTAAAAAGGCTACACTATGAATTTCTTCATGTCCAGTTTGATGCATTATCTGATCCATATACTCAATATACCTAAGTTGTATTATTTTTCTTTAAAACCAATCTATATTTGGTGTAGAATTAACTGATTATTTTAACAATTCTCTTCCTTATGTTTATTCATATTATGACATTTTTGCATCAATATCATGCACTTTACTAGAACTAAGCAAGGGGCATAGATTTTGATGCAATTCCATTGTTCTGATTGAGCTAGCGATCCTATGGTTCCATGGATAAAAATCTCATTTCCTAAAAGCCAAATCCCCAAGAAACTGGGGTATTTTTTTTCTTCTTTGTACTGACAAGCAGTCAGTGCATCTTATTTAAAGGATCAAAGTGAAAACAATTTCTCTCTTATACTTTGATGTTCCTCAAGATAGGAAAGAATTTCTTCTCCCTTTGTAAAAAGCTATACAGCATCTGGAAAGAATGCTGTAGCTTGTGGAAGAGTCAGGAATAGCCAAAGATAACAAAACCACCTGCCACCCCACCAAAAGCAATGTTTAATAAACTGGTCTTTCAGTTCACTTCCAAGTGGCCAGATGATCTCAGCTGAGCTGACAGTCAAGAATAGGCTTTAGCCCTACTTAGTAAGATCTAAGTTTATATTAAAACATATCTGCACAGGTTCTTATGGGTATCTGTGATGCCTTTGGACCTTGATTCGGGTTAAATGGTCTAAGGGAAGTGTATTATATTTCTAACAAAATTCATTGATAATCTATTGCTGTCTCTTTTAAATGCAGATACAGATAATTTACAAAAACCAAATCTGAAAAAGTATGACAGCAAATATACTTGATCCCAAGAAAAGTAGAATTAAAGGATGAGACATGGAGAAAAACATTCTTTAATTTGGGGCACAGAAAAAATGAATATAAAAGTAAAACTTCATACTATCACTTAGTGCTAATTTCTTTTTTTATACATATCAAAGGTCGTCTAATATATATAAATATACATACACACACACACACTAATATGAAATAATGAAGACTTTTTAAGAACAAAAATTATACCAGCTAACCTGTCCAAAAGTATCGTAATGTCTTGTGACATAAATTATTCCAGTACGAGTTTATATTTTTATTTACTGGAGACTGTAGCCACAGAACCAAAAAATAAAGACAAACAGCTTCCAACTTCATGAATATCTAAGATGGTTTCTTTGCTAAATTTCTCTGTTTTCTCTGCTAAAATTTATGAGTGTCCTAGTGTTGCCACAAGAAACCCCACAAAGCTAACTTCTTGACATTCTTTATCCTGTTCCTTTTGTATTTCTGAGATCTAATTTGCTTATAATTGCAAGAGAGAAAAGTGAAGCATTTTGAAAGATGTTTCTATTTGCTTTCAAAAGAAAGCAGAACATAATTCTCGAGAGAAATCTAGTTTACACTATGATATCTAAGAATTCTGGGCCATCAATAGCCTAGCAACTGAAGTTGTGAAAAATACTGTATTTTCAAAGCAACTGGGAGTTTAGACAAGGGTGGCCATGTGACTGTGTAATTTCGTCTAAATCCAGTCATTGTACTAAGTGATATTTCTTCATGGGATGGAATGGGTGCATATAAAAATTGAAACAGATATTTCAGTAAACATATTTTAAATCAATTACACTTATATGCCATATTACTTATATCAGTACTGCTGAATACAGAGAATCAAGAAAATGTGAACCAAGGAAAATTTGATTTCTCACTCTAAATTCATAGAAAATAAAATTCATTAGTTGAGACTAGTACACATCAAAAATCAGAACAGCATGTTTCCCCAAACTGCAAACACAACAATCAAAATTCAGATTGCCAACAAAACACTCAAGACATACTGCACTGCAAATTCCACCCAATTTCCCTTGTCCCATTTTTGGAAGCATTGCTTAGAAGACAGCTCTATGGTTACTGCATACACTCTCATTTGAATCAACTCCAGGCAAGCTATCTGCCCAACTCCTACTCCCAAGCCAATCTTTCAAAGCTGCCAATGACTTTCACATGGCCGATCCTATGGGTGAGTCTCAGTCCTCATAGGCAACATCTGAGCAACATGATCCTCCAGCCAACAGACTGCTTTCTTCCCTTAACTCCATGACAGAATATTCTCTGACTTTCTTCTGACTTGATGGGCTGTAACTTTTCAGTGACACTTAACTGAATTTTTCTCTTCTTTCTACCTTCTAGATAGATTCTGAAGTGTTCGGGGCTCATCCTTTAGAAAGTTTTTTTCTCTATTTAGAATCACTCCCCTGGAGCATCTCATCCAGTTCCCGGGCTTTAAATACAAATACACTCAGACAGCACAAATGTCTGCTTGCATCATATCTATTTTATTTTTAAAAATTATTACCCATCTTCCAACTAGAATATAAACTTCATTAAAACAGGGACTGTTTTCCTTGTATTCACTGTTACATATATAATTTACAAAAACCAAATCTGAAAAAGTATGACAGTAAGTATACTTGATCCCAAGAAAAGTAGAATTAAAGGATGAGACACTGAGAAAAATATTATTTAATTTGGGGCAATTAAATTTGGGGCAAGAACCTAGAATAGTCTCTGATATATATATTATGTGCTCAATATAGAGCACTGTGTACCTGAATAAGTATGTCACAACAATGCAAGTTATTTTACTTTATAAAAGTATTGGAAGTATCAGTTAACTATTATTTCACTTTTCTTTAACATTACCTACCCAGGCAGTACTGAAAACAAATTCATCTCAATGGTGGTTTTGGGATTTATCTGGAGACATTTTAAGGAACTGGTATCTATTAATGTATGGATTTATGTATTTACCAGGTATCATTAGATCTATGGATTTAAAGAGAGGATCTCTCCTCATATTCTAATGCCACAATTAAAAATGTCAGTGGCCTCTATTTACTTGGACGGGCTGTTCCTCTTTGACTCTTAAAATAAAAACAGTCTTTATTTTTAGAAATCAGGATTTCCTTTCCCTGCAGAGGTTACAGCCCAGACACATTTGAGCACTAAATGTTTACGATGACTTTGGCAGACTGCTCACTTTGGAGAAGCACGTTTCCCCAATATAGAAACTCCAGATCCCTAAGGGCCGCCTTCTCATTTTCTTTGCCACTATGGGTACTTCCTCAGCTGCCTTATCAGAGTATCTTGACCTCATCACCTCTAGAAAACTTTAGACGAAACAAGGAAAACAAAATATCCTGATTTACAAAGTGAATGCATAGTCTCATGATCTTGGCTCGGTTCACCTTTCTCACATATCAGTTACCACTCTCCATCTTCCCTCACTCACTGTCTTGGGAAGCTTCAACCATTACAAGGTACTTGTTCTTGCTGTTCCCTTTGTCTGAAATACTCTTCCACATAGCAGACTGCTAGTACACACATTCACCTGATATCTCTACATTATTCATTTAATTTTACACACACACACACACACACACACACACACGAGTTTCTCCAATCACTAAAATGTGAAAATGTGAGTTCATCTGAGTAGCTGTGTTTGGTTTGTTGCTGAATCGCCAGTACTCAGGGCAAGGACAGCTCAGAGCAAGTAAATAATAAATAGAAGGAATGCTCCCTAAGTAGTTAGCATATCTTGATTATCTCATCCCAATTGCCCTCATTATTCACTGAATGAATTTTCATTTACATCAGAATTACTAAGAGCAGGCTATTTGGGTGCCTATTTTAGAATATAATTTCCTATCTTAGTTATGAAATTATTCATTTTATTGATTTGGGGAACATTACCAGAATGTAAACAAATATCACTCAGAGCTAACAATAATATATTTCAGTAATTTGTGAACTGACATATTCTAGGAGTCTATGACTTTGTTTTACTACATCACTGGAATAATCTCTTCATTTCAAACTACCACCAACATATTGTAAATAATTTAAATGTATGTAGCTTTGAAGAACTACAGCTTAAAAACTGTAATTTTTCTTAAATACATACACTAAAATCATTCCAAATATTTTATATAATGTATCTGTGAGCACTCTGTAATCTGGCTACCAAATTACTATATGCAAAAATCCCCCAATATATCAAAAGAAAATGTTCCTATCAATAGTTTCTGCTATAACTTATTGAACACATGTAATGTGTGATGATTTGTGGTTTCAAAATAAACCGTAATTTGAAATAAATTAAAATCTTAACAACCAAACAAATACATGCAAACTGAATGTAACATAAAAAAAAAATAAA
Organism: Scalopus aquaticus; assembly: GCA_004024925.1. Lineage (NCBI taxonomy): Eukaryota > Metazoa > Chordata > Mammalia > Eulipotyphla > Talpidae > Scalopus > Scalopus aquaticus. The sequence continues at coordinate 194,480 of PVIJ01001165.1, read as the reverse complement.
CACAACAGAAAGAAATACAAGGATACTGTAATCTGATCAGGGACAGTCCTTCCTAATCATATAAGTCAAGAAGACTTCTGGTTCAAGATGGCATATGAAGCATGGACAGTAATATTTGACTTCCAAAGATTCTATTAAAACAATAAAGTACAAAGAAATTTAATCTTTGTCACCACTGGACTTTGGAGTAGAAGTGCCATCAATGAACTAAGCTGTGACAAATATCAAGAAGCTGAAAATCTGATGGCCCCTTTGTTGCATATATTTACATGGAGACCTACTATTTCCCTCAGTACAAGCTGTCAGTATACAGGGGTCTTATCTGACTCATTCTTGCTACATCCTTAGAACCTAGGACATGCCAATACATAACAGGTGCTCAATAAATACTTGTCCATTAATTAATCGCCAAAAATAGAGAATTAAAGAATAAATTATAAGATTTACTAGGTTAATGAAAATAAATTAAAAATAAGGATATTTTAATGTACTACTATATATGCAATATATACGATATATCATACGCAACATCTAGATACATACAATGTATCTAGATACAATATCTAGATACAATAGATACAATATCTAGATACATACAATGTCTACAATATATGAAGTTCTCAATAAAGATATTCTAATGAAGAAATGAATAAATGGTGGAAAATGAAATCTTTAATATTGTGAAAATGTTACCATGATGTTCCAGTAAGTAAAAAAGATAAAGAGTTCAGACAGTGGAACTCTGGAGCTACACTTTATGGTAAACATAATGGAGTAAATACAGATGTTGACTTACAGTGATGTGCCCCTGAAACCTGTATGCTGTTATAAACCAATCCTACTTGAATTAAAAATATAATTGTTAGCTATTATGATACTGATCATAAGTAAATTTGGCCATCTCTCTGAGCTCAGTTTCAATTAAAAAAATGTATGTTCACAGGAAAGAAACTTGAAAAATATTAACTGTAGATATATCTAGGAATGGGATTATGAAAGACTGCATTATCTTATATGTCTTTTGCATTTTTAAAACCACTGCTACATGTATATAATCCCTTTCTAATTGTATAACAGAAGGATTTAGTTCTGCGGTTCTCTTAGAAGTGCTATGCTATGTCCTCTCTCATTCTCTAGCCAACCAGCTCATACATATTATGTGCATTAGTGATATTCTTCAAACACACAGGGAGGTCAGAGGGAAATAAAATGGAAGGGTGGCATCAGGCAGTTATACAGATAGTCAAGAACAAGGCTTCAGGTTGAGGCCACTTGCACCCTAAAATACCAGCTTGCTTTCTAGGATGGCCTCAGCAACCTGTTTTCTTCAGCAATGACTGGGGCTTCCTAAATATGCAAATCTTCACCAGCAGAAAAATATGACACATCATAATTCCTTCAGTTTGTATTTATCTAATTACAAAATTGTTACAAGTTGTGAGAACTAGAGATTTCTTCCTCTGTGTTATTAGGTGTTGATTATTTTCTTTAGTGGATTTTTAAAAACTCTTTGTATACATTAGTCCCCTGTTGGGTTTTAGATGTTACAAATATCTTCACCCATTTCATCACATTTTGAATGTTGTCCATGGTGTCCTTTGAGAAGTGGCAATCCTACATCCATAATTTATAATATGTCATAAGACTGCTTAGCTAATGTATTATTTTGCACATTGTTGGCTACAGTCATATGAGAAACAGGTCTATAACGATCCCTTCTATTGTCCTCATCAGACATTAGAATCAGTATCACAACAACTTCATTAAGTGGGCTAGGCAGATGTGGCTCATTTTCAATTTTCTAAAACAACTTGAATTAGAGTTCCTTGAAAGTTTAATACAATTGATTTAAAAAGCCATCTGTGCCTGGGTTATGTGTTTTTCATTTAAAATTGATTATTTTTATGTTTTATTGCATCTTGTGCCAATTTGAGCATTTTATAACTTCCTAAAAATGAATTCATTTTATCTAAGTTCAGAAGTCAGCACTGAACCTTGGAGCCATGACGCTGCCCCCAGCTCTAGAGATGGGGCATGCATCATAAACCTACCGATCAGCAAGCAAAATCTGTCACCTTGCATAGTGAGTGGTTCAGAGATTCCCCCAGACAAAATACAACTCAAAACTTCCATGTGAAGAGCTGAGAAAATGAAGCTCTTCATTGCCTGACTTATCAGCAAAGAATATGAAGCCTGGAATAATCAATCATAAAGGGACAGACTGGACTTTATGGGGAGTGAACAAATTTAAGATATAAGCCCTGATGACACTTTGAATCAGGATAAAACCAAAATTATCTAGTCAATACAATTTAGTGTACTGTTCTGCAGGTGAAAAAAACATCAACTAGTTTCTGACATTTCTAATCACATGATACCTAAACATTTTGTCCTAACACACCTCAGTCTCTAAACTTGGATCGTCCTTGGTTCTTTGTGAAGTACTGACCACCTGTCCCCAAAAATAGTGCCTGAGGGACACTGTTGCTCCTTGAGCCTGGCCTGATAACATGATCCCACACTACTGCTTGCTCTCAGTATGCTGAGACACAGTCCTCTTAAGCAGTGGACTTAATGTTATTTCACACGTTGGCTTTCCTTGGACCCTGAAAACAGCTAGCTTTCGCTTTAGGTCTCCACCCAATCAGCATGACCACCGTCCAGGTCAGAGTCAGGGATTTGAGTGAAACAGAGATTTACCAATTATGACTTAATTTCCATGGTTATTCCCCAATTGTGACATTACTGTTTCAGAAGCCCAACGAGAACAAAATAGGTACAATATATTTACATATAGTCATATCTATAGTATACATATGCATTTTTCCTTTCAGTAGGTTCTGGCACATTCAATATCCCATTGAGTTTCCAGAACATATGATATCATTTCAAAGACATATGACAGGGAAACAATGTTTAGATTTCTAAAAGTGACACAAACTGAATTTTAACTGTAACAAACTGTTGTACCAAGCTATGTTTAAAGACTTTACATTCAGAAACAATGACACATGCTGCCAAAGTCTATTTTGAAGTGTTCTTTCTCTGTATTATGTATAAAGACCGTCTATGGTTTTTAATCAAATTTATTCAGTGATTGAAGGTATATTCAAGATTTTGAAGATATTTTTGTACAATTTGAAAATAAGCACGTGTTACACACTCAAGAGTAAAAACAATGTTAAAATAAACTATTGACAACATGGATAGGTCTTGTACATATTACTTTAAAATAAAGCAAGATAAAACTTTCAACAGTTCTGTCCTTTATTTAATCATTGATAGAAACGGGGTCGGTGTGAAAATCAACTACCTGTGTGGTTTCAGCAACACTATGCCTTTGGTCTCTCCTCCGTGTCTTTGCAAACTGGAGTCAACCACACAAGACGGAAGACTGAGGTCCTACAAAGTAATGTGAGCATACAGAGTGACAAAACCACAGTGATGGCCCCCAGACTTGGGAGGTATGGTATTTCAGAAATTATCTGAAAGATTCAGAAGTCATCATAAGGGACTGCCCTTTGAGTTAGCTGATGATGAATTTTAGGGAAAGGACAGAGTATCTAGGGAGCAATTTCTATGTTTTTTTTTTTTAACTGAAACACTTTCTAAAAAATAGACTATTTGAGGTTTCTTGGTCTTAGACCACTTGTGTGGATACAAAAAAAGTCACAGATTTGGAAACTTATAAACAACAGAAATTTATTTCTCACAGGTATGGAGGCTGGAACTCCAAGATCAAGGTGTCAGCATGATTGATGAGGACCCTTTTCTGGGTCACAGACTTTCCACTATTCCCTCCCTCCCCATAGTAAAGGGGCTAGGAAGTTCTGTGTGGTCTAAGAGTCCTCATGATTTAAGCACCTTCCAAATGTCCTGCATTCTAATACATGGTGCATTAGGACTTCAAAATATGGGGGTACAGGGGCCTCCCCGATGGCACAGCGGTTGAGCGCTGTGCTGTGTAGCTGTCAGCAGAGGCGAGGCAAGTTTGACGCCCGGCCAGGGAGATTCCCACATGGCGCGGCAGACCTCTCCTGCCTCATCCGCTGCTCCCCTCAGAAGTGTATTTCCATCCATCTGCCTGTGCTGCTCCCACTCTGTCTCTGGTGAACCCTCTCGTCACCCCATGCCTCTGGCCTATACCCCAGCTTGTATGCATAAATAAATAAATCTTTTAAAAAATATATGGGGGTACAAACATTTAGGCCATAGCACTTGTATCCCATATAAAGTTCTTTTTTTATTTTTAATTTTTGTATAGAAGAACTGGGGTGTAGGCCAGAGGTGCGGGGGTGAGAGGATTCACCAGAGACTAAGTGGAAAGCAGAACAAGTGGATTTACTGAAATACACTGCTAAGGAGAGCAGCAAGCAAAACAGGAGAGGTCTGCTGTGCCATATGTGGGTTAGCTCCCTGACCGGGGATGGAACGCAGGACATAGTGGTGATAGCACTGAGACTTAATCCCTGGATTACCAGGAAGGCCTATAAAGTTCATATTTTTTGATTTTGTATTTGTGTAGTCAAATGACTAAAATTTCTTTAATTTTAATCCTAGGTTTTCAACTATAACTATGTATTCAACTATGACTATATAATAAGTATACGGCATGAACCAAATAAATTGATTATGAGTCTTAATAAAAATCAACAGAGTTAACATCTCATTGCTCGCAAGTTGGAAAAGCTCTGTAGCCTGAAGGAATGAATAGCATAGGTCTGTTAGCTCTTTCACCATTCTTACGTTCCAACACTGTACCTGGATACACAGACAAACATCTCCTTAAACCATAAAGATTTGGGGATGAAAGATATTTCATGTTTCCAAGGAGTTCACACTGAGTGAGAGAGCTGGAAGACTGTGCGGTATCTACACAATGATCACACTAAATGGAGGGTCCATGGAAGCATGAAGGATGGTTACCTAGCTCCATCTGAAGGCTACACGGAGCAAGTGTCACCTTATCTGAGTTTTGATGCCAGCTATACCCAGGCAAAGGGAGAGGGGACATATGAAAATCCACAGCATTCCATGAAAATGACTAATGATTATGACTATAACTAATCATCTATCAGAAAAATGGTAGAAGAGGTTGGCAGGGAACAGTCCTTGATTGCGATAACATGAATAAAAAAGTTTGATTTTTTTTAATAGAAAGATGGCCTGATCATGAATAAGTTTTCCACAGACTGGCTTAAAGGGAATGAGTGGGGAGATAATCCAAGTAGGAAGTTCTGACGGCCTTCCCAAAGGCAGAGCAGTGGGGATACAGTCAGGGGTGGCAGATTTGAAATAGAGGTGCAGTGTGCACAGAAAAATGACCAAGTCAGCACTTGACACACAGACAGCTGATGCAGGCCTTCACTAAAATTGGGACTACAGGAGGAAAAAGACTTAAGGGGGAAGATGAGGAACTGCTCTAAGAAGTTATGAGACACCAGGTCATGATGTTTGTTTCCTGGGTGTGCCTCTCTTTCTGATTGCACTGCTCAGAAGCTAGTAATTTTCTGCTAAAATTACAGTTCCCAACAGGGTAAATAAAAATCTCTTCTTACCAAGAAAGAGGATAAAAACATGGAAAAGGATAAAGAGAAAAAAAGAAGATACTTCAAAGGGCAGAGTGAGCAATGTGGAAGAAGGAGGAGGTAATAACCACAGAAAATGGAAAGGGAATAACAGGTAGCAGCAAGAGTGAGCCAAACTTTAGCAGCTATACAGACTTGACTTCAAGGTGGCAACAGTGAATGTTTTCAAAGCCCTTGTGGCCCAGCAAACCTTGACAGCAAAGTTTGCAGAGATGGCTGGCTGTTCAAAAAGAGGTCAAAGACCTCAGACACCTCCAGTTAGTAAATGCCTGTCCTCTCCCTGAAGGAAAAAAAGGCAGACAGAATGGAGGTGGCTTTATTTTACTCCTTTTTCCACAAATGCAGACAGTTGTCAAATAAGAAGTGGAGAAGTTTCATTGCAATATCTGGACTTATTTGCATCATATTTGTAAAAAGTCAGTTATTCAACTAGTTTTAGAACAGAAGAGGTCAAATCCACTAAGGTGTTGGCTTTATTTATTTATTTTTTGACCAAACTTTAAAATTGGAAAAACAAATGTAATTTCTGAATTCTCTTTAAAAATCAGAAGATTCAAGGCCCAGTTTCCCTCAGCACACACGAAGTTGGGATGGAGAGAAATCTCTCCCCCTTCAGAGAGAGAACAAGCTAATTTTTGAAACTTCAAGCATCACTCTTGAAGTAAAGAATGTTCCTTGTCATATCAATTATTTTCCATACTATAATTACAGTCATTGGATAATAGCACATTCACTTCTAGTAAAAGTGAAAATTTTAATACACCTTACTTGTAAACTCTCAATTTATAAACTTTCACATGTAAAAATAAAGGTGAGCTCCAGAGCAATAGTGTTTCAACATCTCACAAAGGGCGCTCAGTATTTCTGTGTGGACCATTCGCAAGGGTTCCCTTGTCTACAGAGACTGTTGTAACTGTGCTGAGGTAGGTTCCACAACTATAGTTTTAGCACATACTATTGAGATCAGGTGCAAAGGCAAGGGGTGCAGCAAGTGTGTGAGAAGCAGCAAACCAGCAGAAAGTAAACGAAGAGTAAAACAATGATAAAAGAGTAAATAGAACTTGGTTAAGTGCACACAATTCAACTGAGAGCACATGTGAATCACCTGGTATATGAAAAAAATAGGATCCACGTAACAGACCCTAATTAATTTAAAAACAGCAATCTTTCTATTAGCATGAAAGTAAGCTCAATAATTAAACTGGTCACACAGATAAAATGTGATATGCATGTTCACACTTAAGGTAACTTTAAACACTGTCCTAACACAAATTTTAAAATGGAAACATTACAGAAGCTGTCAGAGAGGGGATAGCAGCTAGATACTAGTCCTCCACACTTAGGCAGTAGTTTGGAGTTTTCACAAGTAAGTGATATTAAGAATAAGCCTGGGAGTCATTTGAACACGAAAGGGAGGGATTCTATTAAAATGTGTAACACTGTACTTGATGCAAGAAAAATTAGAGCTCATCAAGCACAGAAAATATAACAGCCACAAGCGCAGAGGTAGGATTTGTATTGTATAAGTGAAAATCCCATGCAATGTGGCAAAAGCTGCTAGATGAGAACTCTTAAAGAGAGGATCTATACAGAAAATTTTGTACATTTAATTCTTTATGAATACGAAATAAGAGTATCAGTCACTGGCAAATATATTCTATTTGTAAAATTTAAGTGTTTTTCCATTCAGAGATTTACAATCAAATGTTAAAATGAGCTGTTGACCATACCCTTAACTGTAAATACATGCAAAGCCTTTAGAAATACAGACCTCCCTAGTATTATTAAATAGAGATGACTGAGTCCAATTAGTGGACAAGAACCATTGTTTACTATTTTTGTTGATGGTGTTTTTCAATAGCCTCTTATTTTCATTTTAATAGGAAGCATTCCATTCAGCCAACCCAAAATTCTTTCTTTCCTCATACTGGAGAAACTGTTCTGTGTTGTAGTCTGCAAAGTCATAGAGTTATGCCAATAAGAGAACACACATAGTTCACGCCTATGTTTGAACATCTTCTGGATTTCAAAATCAATTTAAGGTGACATGTAGGATGCAACACCCAGAATTTTCTCACAAATCTTTGTTAGTTAAAATACAAATTGATGAGTTATTTCTTGATTACTACCTAGTAGCTCCATTCTATCAGGCCTTAAAATACAAGTCATTCCATTTTATTCTTCAGACTTTTCTAAATCTTTGGTAAACATGTATTTATCTTAATAATAGGCAGCTTCTTATATTTTGTTTCTGTTCAGGTTCGTATTTCTGTAGTTTATAGTATATGTTTATCCTAAATGAAAATCTTATAGAATTGGCAATCGTAGGCTTACCTTTGTTAGCTAGATTTTATAACATTTTACTTTTAATTAGCATTTTAAACCCTCATTTTAAGCTGCCAGTATTGAAATCTTTCTAACAGAAAACATGCTTCCTCGCTTCATTAAGCATATTTTGTTAAACATAATTTAAATTTTGAACATTAGCTTGAAGTCACCATAATAAACATCAATAATTACTGGAAATAGCACAATGGAGCATCAAAAGCACAAGCATTTTAAACTCCTGGGCTCACTGCCCAAATTCATCAAGTTATTTGGGTCTGTCTGAGCCTTGGATTGCTTATCCACAAAATGGGAAGAAGAAACATTTCTCATATGGTTGTTGGGATGATTGAGTTAGATAATTAACAGCACTCAATAAGTGTAAGTCTGTGTCATTCCTCTAGAAGACTGGAGTGCTCTCAGAATCTGCTGAGATAGATGAAACCTCGGCCTGTATTCAAAATAGCTCCAGACTAATGCACATTTAGTGTTCTCATGATTGAATATTATAATTTCTACTTTCCTATGCTATAAGCTGTTGTTATTGCTATCATTATATTAGCAAGTGATCTAACAAGTAAAAAAGGGAGTGAGGGGCACAGGATGCAATTAGCAAAAGGAGTCTTCCTATATAATGCAGAAAAGAGTTCTCCTTTCCCCTATAAGCAAGAGAAATGAATTTCTTTTTTTTATTTTTAATTTTTTTATTTATATCTTTTACATTATTGTGTATCCCCCTTGGGTTACCCACCACCAATTTACCCATGAACTGTCACCATAGTCCCTTGTGCTCTTTTCTCCTCCGTTTTGTACCCTTATACTTCCCCTCCCTTGATGAATGTCTCTCATTTATGGTTGCCTGCTAGTTTTAGTTTTGGTTTTGTTGTTGTTATGAATTTCTTTAACTAAGTTCTTGGAGAAAAAGGGGGTGGGGAAGAGATGTTACAAATGGATTTGCACCTACAGGGCTGGTCAAGAATTACTGCCTAATTCTTTTGATAAATATATATGATATGAATCATTTAAGTAATCAGCAAAACATGTTTGCAATGAAAACATGTCCTAGAATGAACTTGAACTTGGCCACAATTCAAACATTAGCAAGCAGCATAAATGCTATCATACCACCTTTACTGTAGACTCCTGAATGCCCTTCTCTTAGTCTTTTTAGGCACTCTAACCACCACTCTGTATGAAAGGTTCATCATTCCATAAAGATCTGCTAACACTCCAGACAAATGAAGAGACAGATTGCTCCTTTGAGAACCATTAGAATTCTCAGTCTAGGTACTTTACTAGGCTGTGTAGCTGTTCTATTGGCAAGGTTGCCAGAAACCTTTCATGTAAAGATGGAGGCAGTGATATAACTCCTGACAAACCATACTCACCTCACCACTGGAGACTTTAAGCATCCATTTTACTATGAATACATCTTATGGTTCATATTTATGTGGCAACATTTGAAGTGTTCTTAGTGTCCACTTTTGATTGCAAACTCCCACCAAGGGCTTTTGTTTTTTAAAGATTTATTTATTTATGCATACAAGCTGGGGTACAGGCCAGAGGCGTTGGGGCGGCGAGAGGGTTCACCAGAGACAGAGTGGGGAGCAGAACAGACAGATTGATGGAAATACACTGCTGAGGGGAGCGGCAGGCGAGGCAGGAAAGGTGTGCCGCACCATGTGGGAATCACTCTTGCCAGGCATGGAACTCGCGTTGCTGCTGCCGACAGCTCCACAGTGCAGCGCTTAACCGCTGTGCCCCCAAGGAGGCCCCCTAAGGGCCTTCTTATATAACTTTACATGCCTACAGTAAAAAGTAAACATTAGCACGTATATATATTAGTGTCTATACTGAAGAATTTAAAAGTAAATTATAGATTAGTAGTAGGAAGGAGAGAGAGGTGGTGATTATTGTTAATTTTGTATTCCCAGTGGTAGGAAAAGAATCAGGGAATGAAAAGGAGAAGTTTCAAAACCAGCAGATATGGGTCCCATAGCTTTGGGTGATGCCCCAGGATGCAAAGATGTTTAAGATACTGAGAATTTGGTTTGTACCTCACAGGAGTCAAACAGAGGAGTACAGACTGGGAACTGTATACCTAAGACCCCCCTTTTCCCTGTTGTCCTCTTCCTGCTGATTGGTCCTTCCTCTCTCTTTCCTCCTTCCCACCTGGGCTATAAATACGCACAGAGCAGTCAACAAGTTGCAGCAGCTCCTATCTAGTTAAGATATATAGTCTTAATAGAAAAGAACACAAGGGACCATGGAGATGGATCACGGGTGAATTGGTGGTGGGCTACCCAAGGGGAATACAAAATGTAAAAGACATAAATAACAATAAAAATATATATTTATAAAAAAAAAGATACATAGTTTTTTAGATTTGGACTCATCTTGGATCCAAATGCAATTCAGACAACCTAAATAACACTGCCCCTTCTCTAATCTGCTGATTCTAATTTCTAAATTGCTCTACATTTACGAATTAGAATAATCTTTATCATTTCTTGATTGATATATAGATAGATAGACAGACAGAAAGACATGCTACAGAAACTCATTTACAGGGACACCAAGAGATAAATACAACAATGTTCTTAGCAGTATTGTTCCTAACCAGCAAAACTGGAGACAATCCAAAAGTCTATCACAGTAGAATGGATAAACTGTGGTATGGGCAATATAGAATATTATTTAGCAATGAGCACAAACTACAACAATAACATACAACTAAAACTACATACAATAACATAAAACTTATGCATGCATACTCCCATAGATTTGCTTTTTGAATATTTTTTAAAACTACAGTTGGAAAAATGTGACTACTGACCTAATTCACGGATTCTAACAGATTTTGAGATGACCGTTTAAGAACCAAAGAATGTGATACTTTTAAATGTGGAACTTTAGTTTAGAACTTGAGATTATAAATGTTTGGGGGTGAGGAAGGAAACAAAAACCTTTATTATTGTCAATTTTTTTCATAATAGTGTTTTTACACTTAAACCTGGAATAAAGGCTGTTTCTTCAGAAGTATTACACTGTTACCTGGAAATCAGTTAACAAATTCCAAGAGCTCAATCAGTTAACATTTGATGAGTACTTACTATTTTATAATGACATAAATTGTTGTTGTTATAAAGATAAGGAAACAGAAGTCCAAAAACTTGAAAGGACTGCCTTGAAACCAGCACTAGTACCTAGTCTATATAACTCCAAAGTTGTTGCTCTACCTCCATTCCCTTTATTTACCATCTCACTACTCTACATATACACAGGACTGTAACAAGTAGGTCTTCTATTATAGCTTTTAACCAAGTTACTGATAAACTGCTGAAAGAGGCAGGGCCCAGGGATGGATCCTTACAACTAGAAACCTCTCATAGGGAGACACAGCAGTCCTTGTTGGCTTAATTTAACAAATAAGAATTAAGCTAATCAGGGCCTCCCTAGTGGCGAAACAGGTTAGCGCAGTGCTGTGGAGCTGTCTGTGGCTGAGGCACAAGTTTGATGCCCCGCCAGGAGATTCCCACATGGCGCAGCAGACCTCTCTTGCCTTGCGCGCTGCTCCCCTCAGCAGTGTATTTCAGTCGATCTGCCTGTTCTACTCCCCATTCTGTCTCTGGTGAATCCTCTCACAACCCCCACCCCGCACCTCTGGCCTGCACCCCAGCTTGTATGCAAAAATAAAATAAATCTTTAAAAAAAATAATAAGCTAATCATTTCTTTCTTTTTTCTTTTCTTTTTTTTCTTTTCTTTTTTTTTTTTTTTTTTGCATATAGGAGAGCCGGGGTGTTGGCTAAAGGTGAGGGGAGAGGGGGCTGAAAGGATTCACCAGAGACAGAGTAGGGAGCAGACCAGGCAGATTTACTGAAATATACTGCTAAGGGGAGCAGCAGGGCGAGACAGGACAGGTCTGCTGTGCCATATGTGGATTAGCTCCTTGGCTAGGGATCAAACTCGGTCTACTTAACCCCTAGGCCACCAGGGAGGCCCTAATCATTTCTATTAAGCCCGTATCTTTCCATCTACTTAATGAAACTATCAAAGAATGAAAAAAACAATGCAAACAATTCACCAATCAAGTAACTAAAAAAAGACACGTCAAGTTTTAAAAGATAAACTGAGTATATTATAACATTTAAGTTTATTTGAACAAAAATTGAGTCAGGCAGCACCAAACAGGAGCTGGTTAGTAAAGAGCACTCCACTAATAGGAGCTAGGGACAAGACTTTTATAGAGAAGAGATGGAAGCAAATTATTTGATTGACTGTAGTTTAAGTTGTCTTATTTGGACAAGGCTGTGTATAAATTGGTTGACCTGAGGCTTTTATTTCTGAAGAGGCATTTATAGGCTTGAGTTTGGGTTTGTTTACATAGGCTACTAAGGCATTAAAACCATCTCAGTCTAATGGTCTCCTTGTTTAATTAATTTAATACAAGTTAACATGGCATGATTTGCTCTTGGATTCCAGAAGCTGATCCATCTATTAATCACTGCTACTTTTCTAAGTGCTCACAACAATTTCATGTGTTTTGAGATTTTGAAAATGTCTGAAATTATATTTACTAATTGGTAATTAATAAATTCTTTTATTAGCCCTTCTGGAAAATTATCTTTAATCTCTCATAGCACTTTGGTTCTTTGACTCTATGATGATAACTAACGATGTTCTCAAAGTCTCTGTGTGGTAAATGTGAATGCAAGAAAAAAATCTTTCATCACCTAAGGTTTCATTCACTAGTTCCACATCTCTTAAGGAGTTAAATTCTTGTTAGCCAGAATTTAGTCTACTTCTTGACCAATAGTTTATTCTACCTCTTGAGCAAAAGTTTAAAGCTTTTGTTTTCCCTTCATTAAAAAAGGACTAAAGCAAAATCAATTCCTGAATATGTTGCTTTCTCGTCATCTAGAAATACCATATAACACACCTCAAACATTAGCCTATCTCCTCCATGGTATTTTTATTCTGAAACTACTTTCCAATGCCTTCTTTTAGCAGAGTATTATATATTTTAGATTTACTCTCTGCTTTAATATTTATTAAACCATTTTTAAAAGACATCTCCTCTCTATTAATTAGCCTTCCTAGGTTACAGACTTCTCAAGTCTGGCAAGATATGCACTATCCTGAACCTGGAAGAACAAGACATTTGTAAACCCTGAGTTCTACATTTCCTAATGCTCCTCCCCACCACTGCCCCACTCCTGAAGCTAAGCCAAATGTAAGCCAATAAGAAGGAAACTAAAAGCATTATTGTAACTTGAACAAATACCAGGAAATAACAGAAGCATCAACAGATAAGAGCCTGGGGCGGGGGTTGGGGGGAGGCATGATAAATGCCAGCCACAGGAGCTCCACACATGACCAAGAGGAGAAATCCAATGTACCACAGGCCTACACCTTTGGGGCATATCAGTGACTCTCCCATAGCATCAGTTTCTTTCCTCTTTTTTTTTTTTTTTTTTTTTTTGAGGGGAAGGGTGTTAGGGGAGGAAGTATTAACTATCTATATTCCTCAGCATTTTTGTAAAAATTTCTGAAAAAGAGTCCATGCCAATATCTTACTTAATGTGGGAAAAAAAAACAGCAGTTTACTATCTCAACCCCCATCCCATCTATATAAAAAAGGAAATTAACACATTATATACTATGAACACATACACACACATACATACAGACACACACACACACACGCACAAAAGTATAGGAAAAGAGTAGTGTGGACTCTAAAAATACAAACAAATATTCATACTAACACTCATTAAACACTACGTATGTTATATGAAATACATAAGTAATGTTATAAACTGTATTATTTAGTATAAATCATATATCATATACTGTGTATTTCATATTGATTCGTATGTATGAATATGTATTTTTTATTCTATTACTATCTGAAATGTTTGACACCAAGGTAATATCAAACCTCTCTTTATTGATATTTGACAACTTCCCAGAGGTTGCAAAGTTCTGCCTAAGATAACATGGTCTATGACTATACACATTAGATCCACATATAACACTATAATTCTCTGCCTTTGAAGATTGCCATACTTAGTTTCTCAGAAATCTCAGTTCCTTTCACCTTTTCTGCAAAAATAATTCCCACTTTTCTGTCATTCCCTGCATGTATACCCTCAAAATTTTCATGGCTCAGGCGCTCTTTAGGAAGCACAACCGATAGCTAGAATATCTTCATTTTTACTCTAGGAAAATCTTAATGATTCTATTATTTATCTTAACTTTATAGAGTCTAGTTGTTTTGGCTCATTTTTTATGCTTTTTTAAAAAGATTTATTTATTTATGCATAGAAGAGGTGGGGTGCAGGCCTGAGGTGGAGGGTGGGGGTGAGAGGATTTACCAAGACAGAGTGGGAAGCAGAACAGGCAGATTGACTGAAACACTGCTGAGGGGAACAGCGGATGAGACAGAAGAGGTCTGCTGTGCCATGTAGGAAGTTCCCTGGCCAGAGATCAAACTCGGGCTGCAGTCACTGGCAATAGCTTCATAGCACTGAGACGTAACCCCTCGTACCACCAGGGAAGCCCTCATTTTTTTTATTTTAATGACTTCAATTTTCTTGGTGAACAGTGGCATGAGATTTCTTAAATATCAAAATGTCTTTACTTCTTATTTCTTATGTTTATTTCTACAGAAAGAAACACAACAATTTACTCAAAGTTTACATTAATTTTTATCACTGCCTGCTAAAATTGATTTTTCTTACTACAAGGGAAGCAAATTTATAAGGGTACAAAAGTTAGGCATCAGCCTTGAAGATGTGCCCACACAACCTGGAAATTATTCAACATGACTAATGCACAATGTGTTTGATGAAAACCAACGATACGACCAGCAGTGAGTGAGCCACCACAGTTCCCACCCTCTATATCGCATAATTCATTTGGAAGACACAAGTTAATACACTCATAAAGTAGGGAAATAATGGATTAAGTCTTGTCTGTTACAAATACTTTATCAGAGAATGAAACGGCAAACTGAGCTGAAGTATATCAGAAAGACTTCCCAGAAAAACATAAGAGTCTTGAAAAAAAAAAACCAAACACCCTCTCAATCTGCACTGCAAGTGGGACTGAAAATGGAGACAACAAAGAAATAATAATTGCTATGGAACATACTGGAGAGAAGATGTAGCCAACCTGGGAGGATAAGCACTGTGGAAGGATGAGTTGGAACAAGATTATAACGGGCTTAAAGGGTTCAGCTAGAATTGGAATTGAAGAGAGCATTTCATGAGTTTTTTCTTGCTTTATTATCAAATTGTATCTTCAAAAAGTGTGTACATCAGGTGATTTTACAACAGTAGTAATGACATCACAGAGGAGAATAAGTAAAAGAAGGTACAAGAGAAGAGAGAAGAGGAAATCAGTGCTAACCATTACTTGAATGATTTACTACTAACAACATTAACATTTACTGAGAGTGTGTCACTTTCATAAGCACATGTCATGTAGGAGATGAGTACTATTACTATACAGCCTCATTTTACAGCTGGGAAACTGAAGCACAGTGATGGTTAAGTAACTCATGGAACTCACAGAACTATCAAATGGTGGAACCAGGATTTGAAACACAGGCAATTCACCATCTGCATTTTCCCATGTTATTAAACTAAATTAACACAATAACTATTTTTAGGTTACTATCCACATTTAAACATGAGAAAATGTAGTTTTGGGAAATGAGCTACCTGGTTCATAATCTCACAATCTAACATGAAAGATTCAAGAATGTATCTTGTGTCCACCTGGTTCCAACACTTCACCACATTTACGAGAATGTAAGGAATTATTATGGGTTCTCCCACAGGAAAGCAGCATGATAACAGTTGTGTTTTAAGAAAATATCTATGTGAGACTTAACTTATGGGGACAGGTGGGGGGAAAAAAAAGAAAACCAAGAAGTTGTAGTTATCTTGCTTAAAGAGATGAGAAACTGGGTCATTCTGATGCAGGAAATTACAAGATTTCATGACAGTTTGGGTAAAAGAATTTGTATCATTGAGGGTCCTTACTTGGAAGCTGCAAAAATAAATTGTCTAAGTTATGACATAGAGGAATTTACTTAAAGAAATGTGAGTAACTTGCAGAATTTTTAGAAGACTAAAGATCCAGGAAGTTCATCAGTCATGAAATAACTCAAGTTACAAGACAGAATCCTGCCATTGGACATTAATGTCCAGCATGCATCCTCAACAATCCCAAAGCAATACACTGCTTGGCACTGCTATCAGTTCAGTCATGACTGCTTTCTCTAAAAACTGGATGGAATTGGTGCAGTTGAGCCATCAACTGCCAGAATAGTCAAGGAGGTCTCTTCTATACAAACCAAAGTCAGGTTTTGCAAAACTACAAAGAATAACAGGAGATTTTCAATCTCAGTAATGTGTCCATTTGAGGACATTGCCTCTCAAAAGGAAAATCCCCAAAATATAGGAAGATCTGGGAAAAAAACAACTGACAAATATATATCACCAAGTTAGATTAGAAAAAAATTTTTTTAAGTTCACTCTGTACATTGTATTTTCAAAGACTGTAGTTTACAGAAACACCTAACATAATCATAGAACACACTTAAGTATATGACAGGGGAAAAAGAGCAGTCAGCATATCTCTCCCAAAGAGTATTTAAAGGAGACAATTGTATCATTTGTAAATATTCTTAGAAAATGCACTGAGGAATATGACACACCTTGCTACTACTTCCAAAAATGTCTATTTTATATTACACTTGATCTTAGCCAAAAGGCTGAGAAGCGATAAGAAATGTATTTTATAGTCTTCCTCTTTGATTAAATAATTTTTCTCTTGTCTTATCAAGAATATCATATGGTCTGTGTATCCAGAAATATATATATGGTGTATTCCTTATGCCCTCATTATTCCTTGAGTTTCTAAAAACATTTGTTTTCCTGAAAGTGTATCATGACACTCCATTCAGCTGAAGAATGAAAGCCTAGTTATTTTGAGAAGGTTCTGGACAACGGCAAAGAAATGTTATCAGTGATACTCTCAAGCACAAGTGAACACTTCTGAACACTATCAATGCCTCTCTGTGTCCAGTATTCTGCTTTCCAGAGCATGTGAACTAACATGTTCTGTTTGATTCACAAACGCGTTTGTTCAATTTGCTTTACTGTGAAGGCTATTTTAATATAATGACTTTTGAGGTTTGAGTATTTCTAACGACATTGAAAAAGCTATGAAACAAAGCACAAAATACTGTTTTATACTAGGTGAGGGAAATGAATTATAACCACTAATCTTCCCTTTGAATAATTTTAATATTTAAATAATCATCTATTGTATTTGGTTTGGGAAATTCACTGTTTAATAGTAAGAATGAAAACTCATTAGATTTAAGCTTGGCTTAGTGAGCAACTTTGGACAAGAAAAAGATATTATGATACAGTCTAATTATTATTTAGTTGTCATCTTGCCAGCTATAATGTAACAGAAGATTCACAATTTATTCAACAACATGCTGATCCTATGCCATAAATATCACTAGGTCATTACTTTTGCTTTTGGAAAAAAATAAGCTGACACCTCATTGATGAAGGTATTCACCAATAGACTGAGTTTAACAATCCATCAAACTAGCCAGCCAATCCCAGACAATTTTATCTGATTGAAAATAGCTACATCTCAATGTTCCCAATCTCCATAATTTTTTTCAATCTGACTGCTCATATTTTTACTCAGTTTTATTCACTGGTTTAAAATTAAAATGATTCCTAGACTAAACTTGTACAGACTTTGGAATCATTGTATCTGTGTTTTTATTGCCCATATCATAAAATATATGTTATGGTATTTTATTAATCCATTCACCCAACAAATAGTTTTAAGCTTCAAGCACATGCCAGGTGCTGTGAACAAAACTTATCCAGGTATACATGACCTACAACTGTATTCACTAACATGTGTGGACAACGAGAAGACTAAAACACGTAAGAGGGGCCTTAATGAATTCATATACAAAAATACGTATGAGCCAGTGTAAACATTAATTCTTAAATATACACAGCAACCATATCACCAAAATTATTTTTGCCTAGCCATTTTGCTCCTTGTAAAAGTAACAGGTCTTTGATATTCCTCTACCTCATCATTCTGTCCATTTCAATTTAATCCAGGCATTGTGAGATGGTCAACTACTAAGTAACATAGATGATTCTGTACATAGCACTTAGCTTGCTTTTTAGTAGCTTAACTAAGGTATAATAAAACAGTAAAAGACATACATGTTTAAAGTGTACAATTTGATCTTTTGACATATGAATACACCACTGACATCACCACCAAAATCAAGATAATGACATATGCATCATCCCAAAAGAAATGTTATGAACTGAATTGTTACATCCTCTCAAAAATTCTTATGTTGAAGCCCTAGTCGCAACGTGATGGTAATAGGAGGTGGGGGTTATCGTAGGAATTAGGACGTGAGGGTGGAGTCCTCATGAATGGAATTCATAACTTTATAAGAGAGTTGTGAGACAGGATCTCTCTACTATGTGAGGATAAGCAAGAAAGTACTGTCTGTAGTCAAGAAAAGGACTTTTACTAGAACCTGACCATTACTGGCAGCATATTATATCAAACTTCCCAGCCTCCTGAACTTTAAGAAATAAATGTCTATTATTTACGCCAACCAGTCTATGGTATTCTGTCATAAAGCTCAAAATGATGAAGACAAGACATACTATTATGTATGTGCCTTTGAAATTCCTCCCTTAACTAATTTCAGATAAATACTGATATACTATTCTGCATCATAGATTAGATAGTACTCTGTGTAATTTTTTATAAATACAATTATCAATTATATATCTTTGTGTGCAGTATCTTTCACCCAGTTATTTGAGGTTCAGTCATACTGTACCATACATCAACACTCCATTCCCTATTTATTGACAACTATTATTCCATTGTATGGATATACACCATTTGTTTATATATACACATGTTGAAGGACATTTGGGCTATTTTCAGCTTGAGGACATTATGGCAAAGAAAGCTATCATAGGCACTTATATATAATTATTGGTATGGACATACCAAACCATGATATAGTATCGTTTTCATGGGTAAATATCCAGGAGTAGAAGAGCTAGAGCATAGAGTAGGTATTTATTTAATGTTTAAGAAACTGCCAAAGTGTTTGACAAATTGGGTGTACCATTTATAGTCACATCAGTAGTATATGAATTTCAGTTGCTTTCTACATTGCCAACACTGAGTACGGCAAATTATTTTAATTTTTGCCATTCTAAAGATAAACCTTGTTTAATCTTAATTCTATTAAAAAATTGGGCCTCCCTGGTCATGCAAGGAGTTAAGTAAGCTCAGTACTGTGAAGTTATCCGCAGCCACTGCAGCATCCCCAGCCAGGGAGCTAACCCACATGGTGCAGCAGACCTCTCCTGCCTCGCCCGCTGTCCCCTCAGCAGTGTATTTCAATCACTCCACTTGTTCCGTTCCCCACTCTGTCTCTGGTGAATCCTTTCACACACACCCCCCAATTCTGGTGAATCCTCTCACTGCCCCCCCCCCCAATAGCTCTGGCTCTTGTATACCTAAATAAATAAATCTTTAAAAAAGTATAAAAAGTTATATATATCAGAACAATGAGACTCTGCCCACATGTTCCTCTCCACAAGTTAAATTACAGTTTCTTCAAAGTACACAAAATTGTGCTCTAACACAAAAATATAAAACTTTAAAATGTCAAAATGCTTACGCCACTTAATATTATAACTGAGTTTTCATACTATCGATTTAAGTCACATTAGCAAACAAATGACTTTTAATCACAAGCATATATTGGAAAGTGAAAAAGCATTACAGTAGAATATCTTTCATATGGTCAGAAGTTCTAATTTTTGTGCTATAATCCTATAGTTAGGCATGATAAACCTCCTTAGTAAAGTTATCAAATGTTAGTAATATTACAAATGTTTCATATGTCAAGTTATTTCAAATGTCATTATGAGTGATTCACTTTTTGGGAAAAAAATATTCAATATTTAATGTTTCCAAAACTGACACTTAGCCCACTTTGAGCTTGTGAAATTTCCATCAGGATGCTGAAATTTGATAACCATTATAAGTAAGTCAAAAGAATGGGGAAGATATACATTTGCCACATCAGTGAAAGTACCAGTCAGAAAATCACTAAGATGTTCTAAGTGCTGGAGAGTGACATTGTTGAAGAACTCAGGCAGTAAGAAAAGGTTTAGTATCTACATGGAAACATGCTACCAACTCCCAAACACCTGGACACAGCATTATTTGTGAAGAAAGCAATAATATATGGAAAGTTGACAGGAAAAATAATTTGAATTCACTTAGCAAGGTGCTAGTAATACAGCAAATGTTAAAATGCTACCAATTTGAAGCCATTGCTTTAAAAAGTCAAACATTCCTCTAATGTTCACTGGATCAAAAGTGATCTAATCAAAAAATAAAATGCATTCAGAAACACAGCAGAGAATTTAATGGCAATATAGAGACAGCTACAAATCAGATTCTTTTTTAAAGACTTCACACTTGCATCATGAAATGACAATCTGCAGATTATTAGTGCTGCCAAAACTGTAGAAGTTTTTGTAGTTAAAATAAAAGCAAAATATGCATAAATATACAAGGGTAACAAAAGACTATTTTTTGCTTGTAGGAGTACTGTAATTTTATTTAAATGGTAGGTGTTTCTGCAGAATAGAAAATGGAATTGCACTTTAAAAGACATTCAATTCTATACCTCACATATAGTAGTCATCTTTAAAATGTTGGCAAGAAAAAATGCCCACAAGAAAAATAAAAGAAGCAAACTATTTTAATATCTTCCAAATTATAATAACTAAGGAAACATTTCATCAACAGATCTTTCCCTTCATTCAGGTAAGTATGAGATATGCTCTCCTTCAAGAAAACAAAAGCCACTATAAAGAATAGATTTGTTCTAAGATACTTGTGTAACTACATCTCACATTATATAAAGAATATCTCAGCTATCTCTTCAATGTGTGTTCTGTGGGAAGTTGGAAAGTAAAAATACTATTTTGCTTGCACAATTTAGTTTCTTACACTTAAATAGCAGCAGTGTTTAAAATAATCATGTCCACGAACAGTGGGTATTTCTGATTCAAATCGGAAGAGACAAGTACAAGTTTGGGTTTTGTTGTTGTTGCTGTTGTTGGTTTTAATTTCTTAAGCTTTCAAAAATGAAGCTGGTTTCCAGATCTCTTCTATGTAGCATTAATGAAGCAGTGGATTTTAAATCATTCACAGCTGCTGTCTAACCACAGAAAATGAGATGCAGAATTTGATTAGATTTTTTTTCTTAAATATATAATATTATTTTTATTCTATGTAGAGGTGTATTTTGCATTAATGGGAAAGCTACACAGAGAAAATGAAGGAAGCAAGTAAGGGAATACCTTCTAATTTCTTCTAAACATAGAAATTCATGGTCTCATTTCTGCATTTACGAACATCAAATGTTCCTTCCAGCACAGATTTTACTGTGGCCATTTTAAATAAGCTTATATAGGCAGTCACCAATTTCTGCAGTACACAGACTGAGGTTACTTTGTTGCCACAAAATACAGATATATTAACAGATATTTGGGATTTAAATGCAGCTTGTTATTTAAGTTTTGTAATGTAAGGCTTTACAAATGGGGACACAAAATTTTAGAACTTTACACGTTTTTCAAGTTTTAATTTCATTCACATAAAATAAGGATCATGATTTATAATATGCACTATGGCATATAGGACAGTATGTATAAGAAAACAAAATTGCGTTCCCTTATAAAATGTGTATATGCAACAAATATTACAACTAGAAATTAAATTAATGAAGAAGTATACAAAGCTATCAAATACCCCTTACACTAAATTACACCTATGAATTACTTCTAGGGTTTTGTTTTCTTGAAATATTCCCTTCAGTCCCCCATTTACATATAGATTTTAAGGTAATTATAATCATTTTATAGATAAAGCTGCACAATGACATTTCAAATACAGTTTTCACCAGTGTAAATCTTCATAATTGAAATTTTAATATTTAGATACTTTCTCCCTTCCACCATCCTTCAACTTAGGTTTTGAGGAAAAGTCTCAAAAACAGATGTCAAAAGGCACACTCAAAGGTATGATTGTTACTATAGTCTTCTAAAATGCAGATATATTCTTTCTAATTCTACTAGCAACAGGGCAGGGGTTCATCCATGTCCCGACAGTGGACATGTCACCTAAAGTGGACATTTATAATATGTAATTTAGTAATTTAGCAGATGGAGAGTAGCACCCACAATTAACTTACATTTCTGTAATACTATCGAGATGAACATTTTTCTTTGAAATCTTATATTTGTGTTTAGATTTACACAAAAATTTGTTTTCATTTTATAAATATCTATTGTTCAAATATCAATCTTTTATGTTTTAATTCTGTAAATGATGACAATATCAGTTCTCTTTCACCAATGTATCAAGAGTATTATTGTTCATCATAGTATTAAATTTACTAAATTCTAAATGTAAAGTAAATAAAAAAATTACACCCATAGCCATGTAGCTTTTGTCTATTGTTACATATTTATCCTACTTTTTATATATCTTAAACATAATATGTACTATTTATATACATATATGTAAATCTTTTTCATCTACTTTATATATTCAATACATCTGCCTGGTTTTGAATCACAAGAGAGATACAGAATGTTTACTACTTCTGTATACTTAACTCAGCATCACAACATTTTACATTAAATAATTCATCTTCCCATTAAATGCTCACTGAATTTTTGTATAATATATTCTACTAAGCATTTTCGGACTCTATCTTCTTTTCAACATGAGTAGTGTAGTATCACTCTGAGATGCCAACTAGGTAATGATAAATATAAAAACTTTAAAAATGCCCAAAGAACAGGCATTAAGACAATGGAAGAAAAACATGTTCTAGGAGGCTCATGATTACAATTTTGGATATTTTTAAACATGAGACTATAAGAACCACATTGTAGGCTGCATGTTTTAGTTATAGAATTCAATTTTTTTTTTAATTTTTGCACAGATGAACTGGGGTATAGGCCAGAGATACAGGGGTTGAGTGGATTCACCAGAGACAGAGTGGGGAACAGAACAGATTGACTTACTGAAATACACTGCTAAGGGGAGCAGCAGGTGAGACAGGAGAGGTCTGCTGCATTGTATGTGGGTTAGCTCCCTGGCCGGGGATCAAATTCAGGTTGTAGCAGTGACAGCACTGAGACTTAATCCCTAGGTCACTAGGGAGGCTCCTAAAATTCAACTTTTTAATATGGTTTTAAAACAGTTAACTTTTTATTGATAGGTAAGAAAAAGGCCAACTTATAAAGGAAGGCAAAAAAACAAACAATCTACTAAGGTCATGTGAGCTGATCATATTAATATGTGTTTCTCATAATTATAAATTCTATACTTTTCTTTCATCTATTGATATGTAAATAACAGTGCTACACATATTTGTAACTCTCCTCCAAACAAGTAAATGATTTTTCTGGTTAAATGATATTTCCCAACAGGCTCATATGGTATATTATGTTGGCAAGAATTAGTTTAATAGGTAAATAACCTTAAATATGAAATAGCAATCAACAAGTATGCATAAAAATCACTTAAACATGTGTGAGGTGTCTTCTTGAATTGAATGATTGTAGTTTGTCTCTCTGAAGTTAAATTTTCCAACTCCTCAATGTAGAAATTTGAATGAATTTTGATTATAATACTATCAAGATTCTTAAATTGTGTTCTTCATTTATCATCTAATAGACTGATTTTGCTTTTTTGGTGGAAGATTCATAACTGGTCTACTAAAATTTCTGAATGCAGAACCAGAGATTCCTATAACTTCTTTCCGAAATAGCAAAATTGAATGTTTGGGAGAAAGTTCTCAGTAATGACATTAATTTGGCAATCATTATCAGTCTACAAATGATATTTAATGCCATGAGACTGAATGAGATCCCCAAGATAAGTACAAATAGAGAAGAGAACTGATCCTGTGGGTATTCCAACATAAAGTCTGGGGAAAAAAGGAGAAAAGAACAAGGGCATCTGAGAAGAAGCTCTCTCTCTCCTGCTCTAGAGTAGATTAAGATGACTAAATATTGATCAATGAATATAGTAACTTGATGTCACCATTGAACCTGACCAGATTTATGCTGAAGTGTGGGGACAAGAGTCTGACTAACGTATGTTTAAGAGATAATTAAAGAAGTAGACTTGCTGAGTTTCATTGCCAAGGGAAATCAAAACAGAGAGAGGGGCAAGAAAAGTAAAGAGGCATGATGCATTGTTTGTTTTTAAGACAAATGAAAAAATTTAACAATTAATTCTTTAAAATAAAGTTCTCAAAAAACCCGTTATCTTAATCCACTTTAAGAAACTTAAGAAATGATGACCTGGGCTACCTAGAGAAAAATATTTTTGCCCAGAAAACCGTTGACCTTCAATTAGCCCAGACTTATTTTCAAAGTGAATAAAATTTGCAGAGCTTCCAACTCTGTATCAAAAGAAATAGCCAAACGTTCTTTTCTCTTTCACAAACGAAACTGGAGTGATGGGAAATTTCTTGAGGAACACTATTCCCATAACAGGTAAAAAAGCAAAGCTTTATCAAATGATCTCTTAGGAGGATATAGTGTGGTTTGTAAACAAACTGTACAAAAGTGATTAAAATCTCTTTGACATTAACTGACTGATCAAATGTAATAAGTTTAATTCAATAAAATAGAGTGGTAGGGATGGTATTATTATCACTGCACCAATTTTATTTTTAAAATAAGCTATGTAAGGAATGGTTTAAATGTTTAATGTATCAGAATTGCACTGCTACAGCACATATATTCTGATCCTGCTTTAGCCATCCCTTATATTAAAATGTCACTAAGTAAAACAAGGTTCCATAGAACACTTACAACAGAGGCCACTTTGCACTGACCATAATGGGACATTAATTCAAACTACCCGTGGGGGCCACCATTAATTGTGCAGACCCGTGTGTACCACTGAGTTCAGGAAATCTCAAGGTAAGCCCACCACTGCAGAGACACACACACTGGAGGAGCAGCTATTCACCTTTGGGGCCTTATTCTTTCTCCCCCACAATCTACCCAGGTATGATAACCTAGGCCTGGGGACATAAAATGAAATGAATTGAAACTGTACTACCAATTACTTTGCATTTACTTACCAAAACATACATAATTTTGAGGTAGTCACCAGTTAATACCCAAATCCAGGTAACATCACACTAGGAACAAAAATCACACTAAAATTTAAACTGGACCTAATCAATACATACTAGTAACAAAGACATTCAGTCAGGTACAATTGTAACTACAGAAGTTTCATCCAAATCTCACCTCAAAGGAATACAAAAAGCCTTCCAGAAACCAGCATGAAGATGTGCACACACTTAAATACAAAGCATTGTCCTCAGAACACTTCTAAGTTTTTATGAAAATTTTAACAATTAAAATGGACAAATATCAGCTTTCCTCTTTTGGAAAATGTTATGTCTTTGAAGACATGTCTGAAATGAAAATTTGCCCCTGTAATTTTTTCTTTGAGAATTGCACTTTTCTGACAGCAATATGCAGTTCCACGCAGTACCACCCACTTCCCACTGCTTTTCAGACTTATGTAGCAGAAGCGCCACCAAAATACACATACATATTCATAAGCTGTCTGAAGCATTAATTCCACACATGGCAATGTATACTTGCATCTGTGGTTGGAGCTTCTAATTTGCAAAAGCAAATATAATGTGTCTAAAAATTCTGATGAGTGAGTCTTTCAAATTCAAGTCCAGAACATTAGGGATTCACATATACATAATTTCAAGCAGCAATAGGCTTAAGTCTTCTGACTACCTAATATAATTCTCTCCAAGTCAGAGTGTCACTATAAGAATATGATTATTGCCAATCCTAATTTCTCTAATTTACTTCTTATATTTATTTCAGGTTATAAATATTCATAACCCAAATCCTCTGGTAGTATCCTTTCCAATAGTTTAAAAACTAAGTTCTACTTGCTATAATACAAATCTACTTTCTCCCATTCTAATTTACGTACTGGCAGGGAAAAAATGGTATTCAGTATCTTTTCAAAATAAATAAATAATGGCTTAACCTCTCTCTTTTTTCAGTGTATAATTGTCTAGTGGCTGAAATACTGACAATACACACATATCACTGATCTTTTGCAATTTTTGCTTTATAAAAACAAATCTCACTGATAGTTGAGCCAATTTACTTCTTGTAGAATTGAGTTCTAATTTTGCTTCAGTAACTATAAATGAGCAAATCTTCCCTTTACTCCACTTTCTTGGATAAGGATACCTCCATGATAAGGCAGCTACTTAAGCCAAGAAAAGGCCTGGTTTGCTAATTCAGGACTTTTAAGTATAGAAATTTGTACATAAGTGCTTGACAAAGAATTAAAGCATTGGCATCAACCTAAAAGTACATAAGTGGTTTGTAAGAATTAAAGTTGGAGACTTGCTAATTTGTTGGCAAATTTCAAGATTACAAAAAGAATGAAGAAGTGAAAGCCTCAGTTAAATAAGGAATTGTTTTAACATGGTTGAACACATGACATGTTAATGAACCGACTTTGTAAATCTTGGTGAAAGAAAACAAATTGCTTTTCCACTAACACTGTAGTAAAGATGATGAATTACTTTGCTCAATTTTGATTTTTTTGTTTATTTGTGTTGATTTTATTAATCGTGCCAGTGGTTCAAAACAGACACCTGAAATTACTCAAGGTTTCTTTACGAATGACTATTGCCATATTTGGAGTTCTGTTGTTCGTAACGCTTACTGTTCTAAAAGGTTGCAGTAGCAAGGATTAAAAATGTTTACTAAAAAATTTTCAAATGAACATAATATGTTTAGAAGTCCAGCAACTTTTTTGGCAGCATTGTACTCTCTTACCGAGTGGATCTGCAGGAGGCTCTCTAATTACAATTACATGTTTCTTCCAAAATGACTCAAGGTATATACAGCAAGTCCTCATTATTTGTGGATTCTGTATTTGCAAACTGGCCTACTGGCTAAAATATATTTGTTAGCCCAAAATCAATGCTTACTTTTGGGGTCATTCATAGACATTTTGAGATCATTCATAGTGGCAAAATTTCTGAGTGTCCTATAGTGTACATCCCAAGCTGACACTCTGTCTTGTTCCAGCTCTCATACTGAAAATAAGTATACTTTCTCAGTCTACTTAGTGTCACTTTTTTTTTTTTGCTGCTTATTGTTAATTTCACTGTTTAATATGGGCCCCAAGAATAGTGCTCGAGTACTGTGTAGTGTTCTGAAGCACAAGAAGACTATAGTGTGTCTTATGGAGAAAATGTGTGGGTTAGATAAGCTTCACTTGGGCATTAATTACATACTGTTGGCCATGAATATATTAAACCAGGTGTTTAAACAGAAACACACATAACATTCTTATTAAAAGATTATGGATAGATTGGTCAATTGAAATGTGCCAGAGACTGACAAGAATAACCCTGTATTTCCCCTAGGAGCAATGGCTCAATATTTGCTAACAGAATATTTGAAATGACTTTGTAGAACATCACTAAAGCCAACTGTGGATTCCCAATCAACCTGTCTGGGAGATACCAATCTAAGAAGAACAACACTGGGAGAAAAGCAAAAAAGTCACACTAGTTTAAAACTTTGTTTCTAGGTTTTCTCCATTTCTATTTAATAAAACTGTGTATTTGGTCTTTGGAGTTTATTAGAGCATGATCTCTGAATTAGAGCAAACATAACGAAAAATTTAATTTCTATAGTTTGGCCATTATGACTTTGGGTCAAAGTCATCCAAATTCCTAAAATCACCATTTTTTCAACATCTTTTTATTGAGAAAGACCATATTGTAGAAAAAAAAACTTAATTTGTTCTACCATATAAAACCTAAGAGTAAAAATGCTGAACACTGTAACTGCTGCATACAGAGGATACCAGCTGCACATCTGGGGTGAAAAAATGGGAGTTTGTTGTGGCTGTTGGATTTTATTTTGGGGGGTGCTTTTAGCAATTTTCTACATATTTTCCTGGACAGCTATCACATCAGCATCTTCAGGTTGCTTAACCACTAAATTACTGTCATTCTGGGAAACAATTCAATCCCTCAGTCTTCTCCTTCTCTCACCATACTTGCTTCCTACCTGACAAGACCACTGGCATGAATGTCCCTATTTTAAAAAAAATACTATAAATTATATCTATTTTAAGCTCTAAAACACATTTAATTTGGAGAGCCAAAACAATGCAATAAACATGTTCTATGTAATATTTTATTTCTATAAGTGCTAGAACCTTTATCAATCAGCCAACCAAGCAGTTTCTAGAGAAATAGAACATAATAGTGCATGTGTGGGTTCTGTATGTATCTGTATATATAATTATAAACATATATTTATATATGTATATGTGGCTCACATGATTGTGAAGCTGACAAATTCCACATTACAGAACAGACAGGCAATCTGGAAACTCAGGCAGGAGTTGATGCAAAATTTCTTGAGGCAAAATTTCTTCTCAGTTTTTGTTCTTAAGGCCTGCAATGGACAGGATGAGGCCCACCCACAAAATTAAATTCAATTGATTATAGATGTTACCCACAACTACTACAAAATACCCTCACAACAACACTCAGATTCTGGTTTAATTAACAACTGGACACCACAGGCTAGCCAAGTAGGCACCATCATAGTACCTTCAATTGTGAAATCACCTCCAATGAATACTGATAAGCAACAGCAAAAAAAGAAAATTGAGGCAAAAGACCTAGCCTTAATTCCCAGCTTTTGTGCTATGTCATTTTAAGAAAATCACTTGACTTCTCTGAAAGTAGTATATATATTTGAAAAAAAAAAAAGGAAAAAAAGAGGGTATGTATTAGCACTTGCTTTTGTTAAATAAAATTTAAAAACTAACCCTTGAAAACTGACCGCAGAACTGAGGCAACCAGAGAGGAGGGACAAGAACAAAGTACAGAGAGGGTACAGTGGTCTGTCGTGGCAGAATATGGGTGCTTTCATGATGGGTACACTGTAGTAACTACTGGAAAACTAATCTCTACTGATAAAACTCACCTTTGTTAAAGGGGAGGATCTTCCACTTCTAAAATATAAACAATGACACAAAACAACAGTACCTCAGTAAAAATTTTAAACAACAAAAAATCACTTTGTTGGCAGTTATGGATTTGATGGATAGTTCAGTTAATAAATAGTAATTCTGTTACTAAGGTCTATGTCTTTCAAAACTCTATTGTTACCAGATATTAATATATTCCTGCCATGTAGTAGGAGTTTCATAAATGCATATGGAAGCAAGAGGGGAGAGGGAGAAAGGAGGAGGAAGACAGGAAGGAAGGAGGGAATAAAGAAAGGGGGGGAGGGAGGGAGGGAGGGAAGAAAAAAGGAAGGGAGTACGGGAGCAAGAGGGGAAGAAGGGAAGGAAGGAAAGAGGGAAAGGAGGGTGAAGCAGGAAGGTAGTAAAGAAAAAGTGAATGAATGAGGATCAAAGAATGAATATCAAAGTTCACTTCTGAAAAGAATTTAACAAAGTCACTGCACTTAAGACAGCAGAAATAACAAGAATAAAAAATAGTCCCTGTTTTCAAGCTATTTAAGGTTGATAAGGAAAAAAGGCCAATTTGCAAATAACCATAATACAAACATATTAAGAAAAAAGATACAGAAGTGAATGCACCTAATGAACAAAACAATTTAAGAATTCTACTGTAATTTCAAACAAACTGCACATTCTCAGACTCCAAAGGGTCAAAACCAAACACATCAGTATTCCCAAATCACCACTCCATTGCAGATGGATCTAAATGTGGTTTTGAAGACCTGGATTACTTTACAAATTAATTGATAAGTGCTGCTAACTTTAAAACAAAGTAACAAAGCAGCATCTTTAGAATGGCACTATAGGAATGGAAAATGTGGTAAAGGAGAACTGCAATTCAGTTGGTTGGGGTGATGGATAAAAGATTAGAACCAGAAGATCATCAAGGATTATATAAAATTATGCAAGGAAAAGACGTTTATCAGGAAACCTGATAAGGCAATGAGATTTCCCCCAAACCTAGATGGAATAGCCTTCCAGACCAACCAATTCCTTAGGTTTCAATTCTCTTCTAATTCAGTAACTCTCCAGTTACTGATTCTGTTTCACAGGCATCTTCCCATGAAGAAACAATTGACTAGAAAAGTACATCTCTCACTGTGAAATGGTAAATAGGTATTCTCATTCAATAAAAACAAACGTGAATTTTATCATTAGAGATTAGTTTTCCAGAAACTAAAGCAACTCTGTCTGGAAGGAAAAAAATAATTTCTGCAGCTTTACATTTGAACCAGAAGCCTGTTTCAATGAACCAATCGTTTGCTAGCCCAGTTTTACAGAGCATGCGTGATTCTCCTCTCTGTACTCTTTTAAGACATACTTGTGACTCAAGGTGGAAAGGACCTAAAACCTTCAGAAAGAAGATGAAGGGTAAGAAGTATTTCAAATTGAGAGTAGACCATTCCAGATAGAGAGAAAGATTCAGACTGGGAAACACAATGTACATTTGACTGGTGTAAACTATCCTACTTTGATATCCACACACAGAAATTTGAGCAAGAACACTGTCAATGTAGACAAGTCATCTGAAAGTTTTAAATGACTATCCTGGGAAACTTTTTTTTTTTTATTGGCAATGGAAAGTTACCAAGTTCTACTATTTTTTTAACTGGTGAATATCATAATTTTAACTCTATGTTAGGTGATTAACTCACTGAAAACTTAGATAACTGGGGGGGGGGGTGTTATGGGCCTAATACCTGTATCGCAACTGTCTACATAG